>OMNN01001520.1:31528-77960 GCA_900302755.1 Chromis chromis | reverse complement strand
TTTCCGTATTTTTTATACATCTCATTCTGATCAAATCAGTTTTGTAATATTTTTGATTAGTTAAAGCTATTTTATCTGATCTGGAATTTAAAAATATGTATCTAAACAGTTATATATATGTATACACCGATCAGCCACAACATTATGACCACTGACAGGTGAAGTGAATAACATTGATCATATTGGTACTATGTGGTGTTCTGCTGGAAAACCTTGGATTTTGCCATTTGTGTTGATGAGACTTAGACACCCAAATAAATATTGTCCCAGAACAAGCACACTCCCTCATGCAAATGACAATCCCAAATGTCACTAGCCTACCCATGCAGAAAAATGCACCCCACCACATGGCAAAAACATCAAACAATCAGGAACATCTTGAGGAACATGACAATGGCCTAAGATGTTGATTTGACCTCCAAACTTCCTAGACCCCATTCTGATCAAGCATCAACAGGATGGAGTGGAACAAGTTTGATTGACAGAGGCCCCACTGCACAAGCCAGAGTACCCAAAGGATCCACTGCCAACGTCCTGGTGCCAGACCCCATAGGACACCCTGAGAGGTCCTCTTGTCCATGCCCAATGGTTCAGAGCATTTTTGACCACATAAGGGGGACCAACACAACATTAGGCAGGTGGTCATAATGTTATGCCTGGTCGGTGTATACAGTAATAAATAGTAGTAGAATAGAGTATGTATGTATTTACAGTGTATATACACATACATACACAACGCATGGGGAATGCGGAAAAAAAAAGAAAAAGTGACTTGAGTGTGTGGACTTAATCCTTGGAGGTGGAATTGGAGGATGGAGGAGGCTTGGAAGACTTTGTTTTTGCAGATGTCTCTTGCTGTGCTGTTGTGGTCTCATCATTATTAAATAGATTTCCAATACAGCGCCTTAAATATGATTGGAAACTTCAGAGTGGTGGTGTATTAATAGTGTATAAAATTTGGTTTCTCAGCAGGTTGGATGACGCAGTGATTTGCTCAGTCATCTGAGAGGACTATCACTAGATATTGCAATTAAAAAAATAAAAAATAAATGCTGCTAATATCAGTTTTCATAACACGGAAAACTTAGTATTAAGGGGAAAACAGTTAGAAACCACTTTCACTAGGAACAAAGAGTAGATGATGGCTCCACTCCATCTGACAGATTGCCAAAGACGTCAGATTTAATGTGGAACTGTTAAGGTTATAGTCAAGGTTAAGGTTATGGTAAGGTGCTCTCAGCCAAATTTATCTCCATTTGTTTTAGAGTTCAAGAGGCAAATAATTGGAAAAAGTACCAATAAGCATGATAATTACGACACTTGGCCCAGTCATTCCCTCGTCAGCGAGTACAAAGCAAATTAGACGAGAAGTTTTCCACCCACAGCACAAAGAATGCACTGAACGCAGCCATCTGTAACCAATAAAAGTTATTTCAGCCAGGGGAGACTAATTGCAAATTCAAAACATTGTCGATAAAAACATTACATTTTATTTTTGCATGGACTTCATCTAGTGCTAATGGCTAATTAAAGCAATGAACTTGCAGTCATTAAAGAGCATAATCCCCCCATCTTGACCATCACAGCTGTTTCTGGACAAAAGCATGATGCTGGTGGTGTTGAGGGGAAGGTGGTGGCTGGCTTTTTTGCATCACACATTCATGGTCCCCTGAGGAGGAACTCTACTGACTTTATCATGTCAACTATTTCAACATCTGCAGAATGGTCCGGCACAAAATCTAATACAGGCACTTATGATTTTCAGACAATGAATACTGTTGACTTTGGGGACCCTGTGACTTTTGCTACTATGGAGTTAACATATACTCATGATGACTCAACAACTGTTGGGTAAACTGCAGTGAAATATGGGCCATGTTTGGTACATGATCCCTTCACCATTCTAGCAACATCAAGTCAACACTTTATTTTGTCTAATACAAAATAAAGTAATACAAAATATATATGGTCAAATACTGAAAGACTAATGGCACTCCCATCAGCCTCAGCTGCTTAACTAAGATAGTAAACCTGTTACCTGCTTAACATCAACATGCTATTATTATCATTTTAAGCATCTTAGCATGCTGCCCTTAGCATTTAGCTCAAAACATTGCAGTACCTTAATGCAGCTTCACCGATCCACTAACATGACTGTATACTCATAGTCCTGTTATTATTCTATGACATACTGTATCCCAGAGCTACACTTGAGACATTTGCCATAATGCAGGGTATCACTTGCTATGTGACTTTAGGCTATACATGGTCTGTCTAGCTAAATTGAAAGGAAAAGAAACACTGCATATGCTACACACACCCTTTTATGTTGTAAAAGATAACGGCCTTATGGTCTTGGATATTTTTTATTAAATTAAATTGTGTTTTTTTTTTGTATCACAGCCTGCAGTCGTTTCCATTTTACTTATGTGCATCCTGCTGAGTTTGTGCATTGAAAAATAAGTGAAATTCTTCTCGGTTATAATATCTTTGATCAGCTGTTACATACACAAAGTCATTGTGTGACAGATGCAGGTTACCGTTTGCCTTGACTGGAAGGTGAAAAAGACAGCCTCATTATGTGGCAAACACATATCAGAAACAAATATACAAACAGTTTTTGATGCTGTTTTTGATGCTGTTTTTTCTGCGGTCCCTTTTGGCGAACTCTAACTGACCAATGATGAAGAAAAATCCGAGTGCAGATGGCATCACAAAGCCAAATGACGCCAATGGATCAGAAAGATACAATCGCCAATTTGTAAGGTGAGAGATTGGCTCCAGCAGGAAAATAGGCTGCCTCTTCATTGATTGCTGCACCCAATAATGACGCAGAATCCATCACTGACTGAGGGGAAGAGTATGTTCTGTAAAAGCTGCCCGCAATGCTGTGCACTGTTCATTACAGTCACAACGAATGTCTATATTTTGACCATTATCTTCATGAAAAGATGCGGAAGGTGTCAGACAGTGCGGGCAAGTGTGGTGGAAAAATCCAGCCTGTATAAAACAGACAAGACACAAATGGTGTGTGGAAAATAACAGTAACTGATTAGGCAACTGGAAATACATCCCTATACAACTAACAGCTGTCAGCCGAGTCTGGACAGCTGTCCACACCGTAATACCAAGAGGAGGAAAAGTTACTAGAATGCAGACAAGTTGACAGTTTTGTAAATTTAATGTCCAACTGTCATCACTGAAACACTGATTGTCTCTTTATCCTTCCAAATTAATGCATTATTTGGTTTTAATTGTATACACGTGTAACCTATAATATTTGAAAGGTGACATTTTGCTGCAGAGGATTGCTATTATTTTCCTTTTAATAACAGTGGAAGCTAATTGCTTGTTTTTTTCAGGGTAGTTTCTAAAAAAATCTATTAGCAGGACACGCTAAAAATAAATGACATATGGTGGTGTAAACTAAAAACGTCATGACTTTAAAACTGGTGCAGTGCTATGGTTATAACTGCTTACTTGCAGGTATGTCTCCCCTGTCTTTACCTTTCATGCCACCCCTCTCTCTGCCATCTGCCGCCCCACCTTGAAACTCCATCCCTATACATTTAGATATTTGATAAAATGCATTATTAAGTTTATGTTTCCCTTATCCCCTCCTTCCTCATTCTTCCTCCTCTTCTGTATCCCCTTCTCCTCTTTTCTCTCTGGAGTGCTCCGGTGCAGTCTAATTAGAGCCTCCGGTATAGGATGTCATTATCTCTCTGCTGTTTCTGGCACACTGGGTACAGTGCAGTACTGTATCAGCACAGGGAAATGAACGCCCTGCTCTGCACAATGTGCAACCTTACGCATGCACGTACACAGTAACGGGGGAGCAGTGGTGGTGGTGGCGGCATTCTCTACATCGCCCTCACTGCAGTAGCATGTGAGCTTGCATGTGTGTGTGTGTGTTTGAGAAAGCGACTGGAAGTGAGGAACCAAAGCAGACAGAGAGACACTGTAGGTTTTATATATTTCATGTGTAACTGAGTGTGAACGGTTGCAGTGCAGGTGAGAGCTTCAGGACTGTGTGTCTCTGAAGATAGATTTGTACTAAAAATTTTATTTTCTGCCTTGTCCATCAGTGCCAATTGGTTGTCAGCCTTTGGCCCATGACTTGCCCTGTGAGGCTCCTCTGCAGTGTGAAATATGACGCTCATTCAGACCAAGTAAAATACATCATACTGCCAGGATGGCTTGCTCTGTCTTTCATGCACAAACCCGTCCTTAGCCACACACACATGGATGCATGCATGTTATCTCAAAATAGAGACGTGCCTGCAATATATTGGCAGACATACGCACTCCACTTAGAGGGACTGAGGAATCAATGCCACTTTTTTGAATCGACCGTAACATTTAACTGGGGCCAGGGTCCCTCCTAATGCCTGTTTCAATGCAACACTTATTGGATGGCTTCACATGAGTGCTGATGATCAAGAAAAAAGTCTGTAGGTTGATGGCACAGTCTTATAGTTCCTGTGGCCTTGGGTTTTAAAGCAGCTGAAGGTCATTTCTGAAGGGAAACAAGGGCATTAGCAGGAAATAAGCAACCTAAAGAATATGCCAGATAAGAACAAGTGCGCTGCGGCCATGAATCACAGTCACACCAATTTTATCATCCAGCCATATCGTAAGTCGGTGTGTGTGTACAGTACAAGAGCCTGCAGCTCAGCAAGAAAAACCTGTGTAAAAAAATAAAAAAAATACTACGAGCCTAATCACACTTTTCATTGGGGATGGAACACAGCTTAATAGCTCTGCTAATGTGTACTGTATAACTCTAAAAAGATCTCTACGGTGGCCACAAAGTAAGACGAATAACATCAAGTAACCATAACAAGCACTGAATTAGTGAAACAAATAGTTACACAGTTAAAGCTGACATTGCATCTGCCCTACCTCACTCAGTGGAATAACAGGAGCACGCACACATTCAGGAAAATGAACCCAGCTAACATAAAGTTATACAGTGAGCCACTATTTCATATAAGTTTTGCAATAGCCAATGGCAGTCTTATGGTTAAAGAAAGCTATTCCAATCTACATTTTAAATACACTCTCACATATGCTAAAATGTCTGAATATAATGTTTAACTGGCTTTAAGAGCATCCCAAAGCCATTTTAAAATAAAATGCAGGTCTATTTAACCTCACCATTTACAATTACAGTATTACAAATGAGACCGAACCTTTTAGCGCTTTAAAATGCAGACCTCATAATATTTCCCGTCCTTGAAAGAATTGTTCTTGCAATAAAAGTGAAAGTAAAATTGTGCTCTCATTCTATCTAATCAAACCCTGCGAATGGGCTCAGAACACTATTTGAGCAGTCATGGACTGGACTTTGTAAATGCGTATAGGATGAAGCCATATAGACTCATATGAGAAGTTGTAGCATTTATAAGTTGTGGCCTTTTCCTGCACTGCTGCTCTACCCTCGGGAAATGTTTAATCCCATAGCATTAATGCGGCACAGGTACCCGTGGTAGATAAGGAAGCATGTCTGGTATGTCTCAGGGGTTGGAGCAAAGGTTTGCATGTGAATTTGTGAGCATGCATGGCTGTATTTGAATATGCGTGCAGGGTTGCGTCCAGAACACTGGCAGAGAAAACAAATGCAGGCTGTTGCCGGCCTCAGGGTCAAACCACATGGCAACACTATTTCATCAGGACTAACGCTGCCTGCCTCTCTCTGTCTGTCCAGTCCACCCTCACTCCCCTCCTTCTATCTCTTCCTCTTTCTCCCTCCATCCCTCCATTCCTCTTGGCAACAGCGCACTGATTAAAAAAATGGGCCTGACCCCGAGTAAACCCTTCTGCCTATCTGTCTGACCCTAGCGGGGGGAACATGTACCCCCGCAGCCACAAACACTCACATCGGGTTAGCGCTGACAGCTGCAGACAAACCCACATGCAATATCAAAGGTTCCTGATGCAACCCGTGATCTTGCCGCATGCGTGGAGAAATACTGAATGGAAACAGCTAATTAAACGGAAAAAAAATACTCAATATCTCAATAGAAGCTGAGAAATTTCACAAGGAATAGTAATGACAGACCCGCAGTATGTGTCAGCTAAATAACCGCCTTTCTGATGTAACCGTGTTGAGCTGTCATCAAGCCAGCTGATGGGAACACAATTTCTTTCCAGTTTATTTCATGTGACATTTCAAGATTTGGCTTTAAATCAAATCCACAGTCGGACAGGAGCACGGCTGATGTCACTAACCTTGGAGCGCGGCGGAGCACGGATGTACCATTTACAGTCGACGGCCTCAGCAGCACCCGCCTTCCCGTCTCTGGTGATCTGATGAGACTCAACGATACCTTCTGGACCAACCATGTCATACTGACAGGCTGAAACACACACATATGCATAAACACACACAAACACAGGCATGCACACACAAATGCCAACAGACACAGACTCTCAAATATGACACATTGCAAACATTAGAGAACCAAAGCTCAATATGTATGTGTATATGTTTAACTGGAAGAAACACAGTATAAATAGGCTTTAGTGAGACAAATAGAGTGCTGAGAGAAAGAGTGAGTGTAAATACAAATGAGGCAGAAAGAGACAAAAGAAGAAACTGAGGCAGAAAGAGAGAGATAGAGAGAGAGAGAGAGAGAGAGAGAGAGAGAGAGGGAGTGTACCTACAGGGGAGAGGTGGGGGTACTCCCAAGTCTGCAAAGTCTGGATCTGCGGAGAGAGCAGAAGAGGGGGCGAGGGAAGAGAGGGCATTCATTTTTAATACATGATTACAAAATCAGAATCTTCACAAGAGGCAAAAACAACCAGGTGTAACAATGTGCCGGGGAACTTCCTGCAAAGACTACAAATTACTGCCCTCCCTCCTAAATTATTTTGGCATCCTTAAAGGCTTCCTTCTGCGGCTGGAAGCTGTTGTCATATTAGATCAAAACCTGTGGTTTAAGGTCACAAGCTCCTGAATCTGAGATTCTCCATCGGAAACCTCTAATTATTATGATTGTTGCACTTTTTAAAGACTTTTGCACTCTTCATTTCCAAGCACCCTTGCTATTAATGTCACAAATCATGGTCAAGAAGACAGAGAAAAAGTACCTACTAATTGCTGCTTAAATCTCCAGCCAAACCATTAGTAGAGTAGAGTGACTTTAATACCACCAATTTCCATTCAGTAGACTGATTACCCTCCACAACAAAAAACTAGCATGTTCACACTCTTAAAAAAGGTAAGCATGAACAGATCAACAAGGCTAAGAACACAGAGTCATACTAACAGCTGTGTGGGGTTGTACTTTGACACAGCAGTGCTTTAAGCTAAATGCTAACATGGTTATAACGAGCCATTTTCCAATACAGGGTGGTCTGAACCTTTTTGCATGTTCAGACCTCAACACCACCCATATAGAACCTCTTTTCGGTTTGTTTTTGGGGGAGAGACAAAGTACCTACTTCATGGGAAGGTACCTGTGCAGGGCTTGATGCTGATTGGTTAAAATCAGAGAAGACAACGCTGATTGGTTAACCTTAGATAAGACATGTAATTTTTTGTGCCCTCTCTATATCCTGGTCAAGTAGGTGTCTTCTCACTAACATTGCTGCCAACAACGTAAAATTCACCACATAGGCAAAGACAACAAACACTCCATTTTACTTGTGCTTATATAACTGGAGTTAAGTCTAGTTCTATAAACAAGTACTTTCACAGAATTTTAAGGGGTTTTAAAACAACAAAATTACAAAAAGTTGGCAAATAAACACAACTGACACACAGAACACCTCCTGCAAACTATGTGATACCTCAAACCCTGAGTGTTTTGGTTCACTTGGAGTTAAAATTGTGGTCAAAGTTGTCAGATCCTACAAGACAATGGAAACACAAAGGCTGTAGGGTCAAATTATGGAGATGTCAACATTCATGCAACATCATGCCTGCCCTGAATTTGCTAATTTAAAATAAACACAAAGTAGGGAATGAAGTTTTGAGTATGTACTCATAAACTAAAGTTTAGGGCAATCACAGGGAACCAAAGAACCAAAGTATTCAAATTGATCATTCAGAGGGAGTGAATGTCTGTACCAAAGAGAATGAGATTCCCTTTGATTATGCCAGCTATATCAGTCTGGACCAAAGTGGTGGTGCTAGATTTGGTGAAACGTTACCTCAATGTGACATGTTACATCCATGCACTACAAATAAAATAGAGTAATTGAACCGTATATTTCTTAGTTTTCTTAGTTTTAGTTATGTATCTGTCTCCCAAAATCTACCCCAATCATGTGCATGTCTGTGGAAGTACAGCGCATTAAAGAAAATGAACTCTCAGTCGCCTTAATGCTAAACAAATGAAGAGAATGAGTTCACTGCAGTATCTCTATATCGCCTTAAATTATGTAAAATTCCTTCATATGAGCTGAATTGGTCAAAATATGGGATCAGCCAGAATTACAGCAATAAAGCCTTTCCAAGCAAATTTAGAGGATCAAGGTCAACCCTCATGCTGTTCTCTTGGGGTTGCATTCAGTATTTTAGCCAGTCAAATTTGCAGCTGTGCTTTACAGTAATTTGGTGTAATTATGTTTTGCATAATAACCCCAGATCCATTTTCCTCGTTCAAACTAGCTGTGAAAAACCCTATTATGGTTTGAAACCAAGACACCTGTTGTTTTTTTTGGGAGGCGTAACGGCCATTCTAACTATGCAGCCATGACAACAAGGTCATGTCAGTATTTACTTACAGTTCAGATGACACTGTAAGTCTCAGTAGGAATACAGAAGGGATTATGTGTTTTGGATTGACCTATTAAATATGAGTAAGAACTCTGCTGAGCTCCCCACGTAAGTTTAAGTCTTATCTTTGTTTCATTTAGCAGCGTCAGAACAAAACAGAACCAAGGCTTAACAGAGATAAATGGGAGAGCAAAGACATTAAAATGTCCTTTTAGAACATTTTAGCAGACCATCGTGGGACTATGAATCTAATCCTTATCCATACTTCTGTGCACTGAGAACACAAAAAATAAACTTAAAGCCAGGCAATTCATTTTGTTAGCTGAACGCAAAAGGTGAGTGTCGGGTAAAGTTTTGAAAGTCAGCTCGAAGCGAAAGGTATTAAGCAGTTTTTCTGTATAATGTTGCAATAAATTACATCAACAGGCCTGCTCCCGCTGAGGTACGTTACCTCCTTCTGCTAGTGCAACATCACAGTCTGGTCTCCCATCCCCAAAGATTCAATATCACTCTTCAGATGACTTCACACGAGAAAGAAATTGACTCTTGAACAATCTCGCTCGTCTTTCACGTCATCATTTCTGTGAGTGTGCGCTGTGGAGGGAGGTTTGTGTGCTTTTTGCCCATCACAGTCGAGCACAATTTCAAATACAAAACCCTGTACAGCATAAATGACTTTCAAATTAATCTGAAGTATAATCGGAATTCCGTTTTAAATCAAATTGCTCTATGGTGAGCTTAGTGCAAATAGATCTGTCTGACTTTTTCAATAACATAAAAGGAAATAATGATGGCAAATACTGAAGTAGCCACAGGAAGACCATTGTTTGGCTATCTTTCTGAGCTAGCATACCACTCTAAAGGCACCACATGGCCCCCTGTCACCATGCCATGACATACAGCACTGTTTTGAAGTAAAAAGAAAAAACGGCCACAGCATTAAATACGTTCCTGCTGATCCCATTCTATTCCTGCCTACAGACCGATATGCCATTAGCTGTGATCTGCATTCATTTGAGGACAGACCCTGTAGAAATAGGAAACACAAAAAAAGGGCTTCACATTAAATCTGATTGTTCCTTGCCAAATCGAGACATGGCGACCACTGACTGAGCTCAGTGTGGAAAATGAGGTCTGATTGCGCAGCGTGAACACCGTGCCTAAATGTCACCGTTTTCTTGTCTGTATGTATGCCCTAATTTTTCTGTCTAGACATGAGTCAGAGCTTCAGTGTGTGCACACCGGACCATGAGGAACACATTGCGTGTACCTGGCAACAAACACCAAATGAAAAAAAAAATGAATGAAATGGTGGATGAGGTGGGGGGACGAGCATTCGGTGTGTTTGATGATGACACTCGCTGGATAAAACCTATAATCAAAGGAGAGAGATTCTTGGCCTGATTTTAGCCGTTGCTCTCGGGGGGATTCAGAACAGGCTAACCTGTCCTCATGAAGAAACAGAGCCTGTTGAATACCGGTGACTAATCTAGCAAGGCTGCAGAAAGCCCACTCTCCTTGACGCTTTAACACCGTACGGGACAGTAAAGCATTCATGTGAACACAGCCGCAGTCAGGAGACGTGCTTAGAGTGTACTCAAGAGTTTCTCTCGAGGCTTTTACTACACTTCCCTCCTGATTAATTGTTGCTTTCAACTAAGGCTCGAATGATTCAATCTGTAAAAAGCTGAATGGGGAATACCGTGCAATTTTAAAAGTGGCTCCTCTGGCCTTGGACAGCTAAGTGGTAGTGAACAACTTTTTTTTTTTTTTGTCTTTTGGGGAAAGCAATGCTTTGCTTGTACAGTTCAAACGAATCCACCCACACTGCCACTTTCCATCTGAAGAGGTGCTGAGAGGAGTTGTGTACTTCAACACAATAAGTGATTATTTTTTCTTCAAAAAGGAAAACACAGACATTAATTTCTTCTCTATTATTTCCCACAGAACTAAAAATATTGATTTCATTCACTGTTAAATGTGACTCATGAGTGCCTTTTTATGTGTCTTTGCACTTGTGACTGCATATATGAGTCAGAAAACCATTGATTGTGTATTAAGATGAACAAGTCCTCCATGATGTCACCCATAAGTTTCCTGAACAGCAATGCAGAAATCACAGTTTAACTCAAGCTGACATGTTAATTTTGTCAAAACCCCTAAGAAACATCAAGAAAACAAACAAATATCCGAGAGGAGAAGCTGGAAGTAGTAGCATTATTAGGCCTGAAAAAAGCAAGACTTAGACAGTTAATCAATTATCAAAGAATAGTTTAGCATTTTAGTAACTCCAAATGAGCTGCAGCATTAAAACCGCTGACATGTAATCTGAATGAAATTGAATCTCGTTACAGTTCAATGTTCTGCTGGGAAATCTTGGGTGCTGGCAGTGATGTGGATGTTACTACCACCCATCTAAAGATTCTTCCCGACCAAGCATACCTGTCTCACATAGCAATGGCGCTCCCCAACACCAGAGGCCTCCCCCAGTAGGACAATGTGCCCTGCAACACTACAGAAAC
This sequence comes from Chromis chromis, assembly GCA_900302755.1. NCBI lineage: Eukaryota > Metazoa > Chordata > Actinopteri > Pomacentridae > Chromis > Chromis chromis. The sequence goes on along the minus strand of OMNN01001520.1, from coordinate 66,710 downwards.
CACCCAGGAATGGCTTATGGTGCACAACAAATAGGCCAAATAGCAACTCACCAGAGCCAAATTTGATCGAGCATCCGCAGGCTGTGCCAGAACAAACGGCCAAGGCCCCACCCTGCAAACCACATGATCTGCTGCCAACATCCCAGTGTCAGACACCACAAGACACCTCAAAGGTCCCACATCCATACCTAATTTTAGGCATGTGGTTTGAATCTTGTGCTTTTTTTCTTTCTGCTTATAGTTAAAGAAGACATAACTCCAATTTCTGAATGTTAATTATGCACCTATAGAGCAAGAGATGGTAAAGGTAGCTAGCTTGCCTGGTTCTGACCAATGCTAACAAAATCCAGATCCAAAACAGATTATATGCAGTTCATTTACAAGTGCAAGAACAACAACATGTGGCTTTATGGGGGTTTATGTGCTGGACTATTTTTTGGCAAGGTGCAGTGATTTCTTAGAGTTACCACTGGTTAACTGGCAACCTCACTGTGGTCACAAATGAAGCTCCATCTGGATATTTAATTGACAGATATGAGAGTGTTATTGACCATCCCATCTTAATCTCATCAACAAAGCTAATCAGCATATTAACCAAAGTGTCAAACTATTCCTTTAAGCATGTGTATCTGCACCACTTAGGAAAACCTCCATCCTCTTTATCCACGTCTACTTTGCCTTTTGGAACATCTGTAGGTGAGTGTAGTGGGCAGTTAGGCAGGCGAGGAAGCAGACAGGCGTGAGGGATGAGAAAATCAAAGAGGAAGACAGTTAATGAAACAGTGACCTTCAGGTCATCTATGCTGGTTGTACCAGAGATTTATTATTGGGCTATGGCATCACTTACCCCACCACGATCACAAGGCCAAGCAACCCGAGAGGAATACATGCACGTATGGAGGTGCACACACACACACACACGTGCACACCTTTGATTAAGGCTGTTCTTAACATGGCAACAAAGATCCCGCTAACAGGCTGCTCTGCCTATAAATGCCTCTTATGTGACCCCTGACCTTTTTAGACTACAACTCTGGAATTTCAATCAGCTGGGTTCCATCTCTCCTGCCATCCATCACCTCCTCTCCTTCTCTGTCCTCCTTGATTAATCGATTCAATCAATTACATGGATTGATAAAATGATTGATGAACTGCATAAAGAAGGTGCACTCCTTCAACAACAGATGATTTAACCCCGTTTTTTATAAGCCGTGTCCCTCAGCTCCGCCACTACGGTACAATTTGATTACAGCGTGAACATGAAGTGCTGTCCGTTGTATATGTATGTAACGTTGAAGAAAAAATATTATAATTAAACCCTAACACGCCACAGGGAGCACAGCATGCTGACATGTGGAACAATTGTGTTCTCTGCTGCCATTGTGTTCACCGCAGCTTCTCAATGGTGCCGGCTGTCTGCACTGCATTGTAGAAATGCCTTCGCCTGAGCAAGCTGAATTCAGAGCACATCCACACACGGCCACACCCACTGCCCTCTTCATAAAGCTCGACTAAGAGTGTAATCTTCTGGGGCTTACTGTATTTCCCCTTTGCAACACAGAAATGCTCACTTTAAAGGCGGGGACACAGACTTTAAGTTGCCCTACATGCGCCGTCCGTGCACATACTGAGCTACTTGAAGAGCAGAACACCTCCAACACATAATCCTGACCGAAATGACTATATTGTGCCATGCCTATATACAACATGCATACACATGTATATAAAAACAGTGCTAGTAAAGCCAGAGTGATGCACAAAACAGTTACACATTTCTTGTTCTTCAGGCTCTTCATTCAACTGGAAATAAAATAATAGACACTAGAGTTAAGAGCCACTCTCTGCTTTAATTTGAGACAGTTTATGTTAATATTTAAAGAACTGTGTGAGATGTAGACTTTTCAACCCATAATATTCATAGTCTAGAGGTTCAAAAGTAATTAAACACATGGCTACTGTTATCAGCATTGGATCATGCAGAGCTCACATATGACACGATTAAGAGTTTAGAGTTATGATTTAGATGGAGGTACAATTGTCTGTGAATATGAGGAGTAAAGATGTGACCTTGCAAGTGAAGAATGCATATCAAAGGTGGTTGGCTTGCCACAATCCACAGTTGGGGTCATTCTTAAAAAGGAGGTGCGAATGGGATAGCTAGAATATTGCACATGGGCTGGTAGTACAAGGAGGACGTGTCTTACCGATGACCAGAAAATCATTTGCATGATGAAGAAAAATCTCATTAAGATAGCAAATCAAGACTTGCGCCCCAGGATGTTTGCCGTACATGTCTCCTTTTCAGCAATCAATAGAAGACTTCACAATCAGAACCTTGGAGGATTCACTGCAAGATGCAAACTTTCGGCAGGCATTAAAAACAGAAATGCCAGGTTGCAGCTTGTAAAAATATACAAGGATAAACTGGTGGAGTTGTGGAACAAACAAGAACAGGATTGCTGCTCATGACCCACATCATTCTTCATCTATTTAGCATGTGTGACTCTGTTACAGTTTGGGAATGTATGACCAATGGAACTGGCAAACTATTACTGATTTCAATGCTGAGTTGTGTGGTAGTTTTCTGGGTGCTCAGATGCAGAAAATGCATTGAAACTGAGAGAACGTCACCTCAACTTTCAGCAGGATAACAATCCTAAACATTTGGCCAAAGCAACGAATGAGCTTTTTGGTGTGAGGAGGTGGAATATCCACGACTGACCAGTTAATCAGCTGATCTCAGGCTGACCGAGCTGAAGACCAGACTAAAAGTAAAGAAACTCCAAAACTGAAGGTAGCTGCATTAAAGGCCTGGAAGAGCATCACATGTGAAGATACAGAGTGTCTGCTGATGGTAATCAACAAAGTGTTTCTCCACAAAATAATAAATATGATAATTACGTCTGACTTTTTATTCACTTTCACTCCTAAACTTTGCACCCTGTGTGTAAAAGGCCTATACCTCCCACACACTTCTCTCCATATTGATGTAATCCTACTCAAATTTAAGCAGAGACTTTAATGTACTATCCATTATTTTATTTCAAAACTAAATGTGCTGAAGCACAGAGCCTGTATAAATGCGTACTGCCTGTGCAGACGCCCCCAGAATGCCAGCTCAAATTTGCTCATTACATTTCTTCAAAAACATGTTAATACTACAAGCAGTGTGGCAATGGTAATTCCTGAAACAAATTTGTTCTAGTAAAAAAATATTCGGAAACAAATGATGAGGAGCTCCTGATTAGCCTTGTTTGGCTGTGGAGTGGGAAATCATTTATTTATATATATATACATCCTTTAGGCACATACGCCGAAATGAAACAGAGTACTGCAGAGCTGTCAGGAGATGTAAATTTCTAATAACTGTACAGTCCCACAAGTATCGTATTGCTCTTCATATTACAGGCACAACACAATGTTTTATTAATGAGACACAATACGTCTCATTTGGAATTGAACATTAAGCTTCATTGCTACACATCCCTTCAGTATTAGCTGCTGCACCCAGTGTACATAAAGCAGCATATGAATGAGTTCATGGATATCATTGTGAGGCAATATTCCAGGAACTCAACATGCGCACACACGCATGCAGACAAGCAGCCCACACACAAAAACTCAATTTCCCAGTGGCCTCATTTCCTCCCAGTTGCTCAGCGGTGACATTTAAATAAGCATCTGATTAATAATCTCTGCTAAAGTGGTTGATCAAGTTAATGAATGGCTGCCATTAATCACACCAGGCACAGCTGTGGATGGAGTTGGAGAGACAGACAGAGGAAAAGGTGGAGAGAGAGAGAGACAGGGACAGGAAAGTAAAAGATTTGCCACAGTTTGATCATTTCCAGCGCTTTCAATCACAGCTAAAGAACAGTTCAGGCAGAGATGACAGTTCATCCAGCGTTCACCTCCCAAAACAAACGTACAGGTTACATTCCGGACTGTTTGCCCGAGTAAACAACAGGCCGTTGTGACAACCTCTGCGGATGAAACGGTGCAATAAAGATCAGCTATATAGCTAATACACGCTCGGCAGTGCTTTGTTGACCCTGCGGATGACAACCCAACGACACAGAAGAGTGGCTGTTAAAAGAAGAGGAGGCCACGGGATCTGCTGGGGACTGATAGGATTCACCACACCCTGGGTGTCATGGCCAGTGAGCTGGGTCTGTGCCCCAAACAGCGATTAGCACTGATGTGTACCCCAATGCCACGCAACGAGCACCACTAGCTACACACCAGCGATCCTGCTAAGAACTGCACTCTGCTAGTCTGCAAAGGAAAAAGAGAGAATGAAAAGGAGTGTGTCTTTTGCTCGTCTTGCACACGAAGTGATATGAATTACAATTTTTGTGTTATTTATCCCGGGAAGCCGAGCTCCCTCTGTTTCACATTCATACAGACAGCCTGCCCTTGACCTCTGAATGTAAAATATGGTCTATAACACAGGGGGAATGAGCTTGTAAACCGGGATATTCTCTAGGGGAAAAAAGCTACTGAGTAATCCTCAACCCTACTTCAACCGCAAATGGTTCAAGTGCCCTTGAGCAAAGCACTTAACCCCAGTATATTCTAGTAGAGGTCTTCAGTATCCAGAAATATCAGCTAAAAAAAGAGATCCTCCGTCAGGGCATGGAGGACGGACTGTTATAGCATTTTTAGAGGCATATAGATTACAAGAACTGTGTGATCGCTGCCCTTGTGTGTGAACTAATGATTCACATGATACATTATTGATCTCCATAAGGGAAGCAGCTATAGAAAAGCTCTTGGGGCAGAAAGGGATACACTGTCTTGCTCAAGGACACCTCAGCACCTCAAGCATGACTCTGAGGTCACCTCGTTCATTTCCAACCCCGACAGTGCTGCTTCCAAACCTCCTTTTGTCTGACATACTGCCACCTCCCTGTCAGATGAGCCAAATGAACCCTTCATGAACACCACTCCTCATGTTCCGACTGGGTGGTATTTAACAGTATTTCTTACAGAAAAGTGGACACAGTTCATCCATACAGATGAAGTGTACAGATGAGTCATACCACTACTAAAAGTGGCACTAATCTAATTCAACCATTTTTCTCAGCCTTTTCCATCATTACTTTCAGCTAAATATCAACATTCCCACTCACTTGCTAACTAGTTATAATGTATTGTTCTTAAGGTACAAATACCTCTGGTTGAGAGTTATTGTGTACTGTGTTTTCTTCATTTACTTTCTTAACAACTTTTGATTTTACTGACAGAAATGCCATTTTTCTCCCCCGACCATTGAGCATACTGGCATCGAAGGAGAACTTTGTGAATTAATCTGCTCATTTGTCCGTTTATCCATCCCTTTGTCCTTGCATCCTTCAATATGTTGCTCCTCTAACACATCTACTATAAGGAGTTCGGTACACACTGCAGCCACCTATACTCTCACACCATATAAGCCACACTGAATAAAAGTGTCCATCAAGATTTTTGCTTTGAGAGGACATCTGGGAATTTGGTTACCGGGATGGAGTTCCACTTCATTTTGCACCTTTGTCCACAGTGATGGATTTGAGAAATCTGTTTATGGCTGTGTATTAGTGTGTACCAATAGCTCTATGTGTGTGTGTGTATTTGTGTGTGTGTGTGTGTGTGTGTGTTCCTCCATCTCTTCCATTGATCAAGCTGTTAACTGCTCTCCTCCTTCTCTCCTCCTTCCTTCCTCCCCGATTGCCTTCTGGGAAACAATGACAAGGACACAAAGCTGATACCGAAACAACGCTACTCCAGCACCTTGCGAACAATGTCCCCCCATCCTGTGTGAATTTGTGTGTGCGTGTATGTGTTGTTAAGCACTGACATGGAGCAGTGGTACATGCGGCGGCATCCTAGTAGATGGTTATGCTGTGGAGGTTTTAACTACTTTACTGCTGGGTAGTTGATCTTGTGACAGTGCATCATATTTTATAGGACAATCTCTGCAGGTATTACAAACGGCATCTTCACAGAGCAAAACAAAGGATGGTTTAATGGTTTAGAGAGCTTGAAATCTCAGCACCTGTTCCAAATCTGTCTCCTAGAAATTTCTATGGAATTCTATACAGCTAAATTGCTTTACCAGTTATGTTTAGGTGGCACTATAACAGCTGGCTGGATTACATTCAATGACAATGTTTTGTCTGAATGAATGAATCAACAGGAGGTGATCTCTGGACTATAATATCAGAAAGCAGGGTTGACATCCTGTCTGTGGATAGGTTTTAGCAGCTATAGCACTTTGGTTCAGGTAAGGAAAAGATCATGGATTTGGTTAAATGTAAGTAAACTTGTTGTTTCACAAGTCACTGTGGACATTTTTGTATTAAACCAGACCACAGTCTTTCCCTAATATCACCCACCAACCTGTGATGCCCTAAACATAAACATAAAACAATGCTGTAGCCATTACAAGTTGACACTGTACTGCAAGATCAGATATTCTGGCAAAAAACTAATTATATCACTTAAATCACTTATATACACCAGATCAGGCATAACATTATGACCACCTGCCTAATATTGTGTTGGTCCTCCTTAGGTCGCCAAAAATGCTCTGAACCATTGGGCATGGACAAGAGGACCTCTCACGGTGTCCTGGGGTCTGGCACCAGGACGTTGGCAGTGGACCCTTTGGGTACTCTGGCTTGTGCAGTGGGGCCTCTGTCAATCAAACTTGCTCCACTGCATCCTGCTGATGCTTGAGCAGAATGGGCTCTAGGAAGTTTGGAGGTCAAATCAACATCTTGGGTCATTGTCATGTTCCTCAAGATGTTTCTGATTGTTTGATGTTTTTGCCATGTGGTGGGGAGCATTTTCCTGCGGGCGTAGGCCAGGGTTATCTGGGATTGCCATTTGCATGAGGGAGTGTGCTTGTTCTGGGACAATGTTTATTTGGGTGTCTAAGTCTCATCAACACGGATGTTAAAATCCAAGGTTTTCCAGCAGAACACCACATAGTACCAATATGATCAATGTTATTCACTTCACCTGTCAGTGGTTTCAATGTTGTGGCTGATCGGTGTATTCTGCAGTGTAGTGTCAGTCGTTTTACAAATTCATGGCGTTCGCCTTGTGTGACAGTCACTTTTGATGGTGTCTGGTGGTAATACTCACGTTATAAAAGAATATTGGACTGAAGCTTGACTTTAAAAAATGATGTCAGGAAAATTGTAAATGTATATTTTCCCCAAATTGTTAAACCTTATTGACTACTTTATACTTACCATAGTACATTTTCCTTAACTTAAATACTTTTACTTTAAGTAGCATTTTCAGTGCCGTATTAGTACTTTTACTTAAGTATATGTTCTAGATATTTTCCCCACTACTGCCCATCTCTGTAAATCAAAGTAAACCCTTAACTAAAATTAATTCATATAATTACTGCGTTTTTAACAGTTGAGGTTACACAGCCAGACTGACTGCACATCCCCTCAAGGAAAAGCGGTGATGTAGACTGCTGGGTTTGTTGTGTGAAGTTTGTCTCTCCCAGTGTGTGAAAGAAGTACCAGAACATTGCTGAAAGTTTCACAGCTGCTGATGAAATCAGATTTTTGAATAAGAAGACATCTAAACGGGTTACATTTAATAAACGGGGTTTAATAGAGCATATGTACAGGAGAAAGACTTAATACATGAAAATAAAAAGAAAAGGAGTTTCTTTAGCTGGTCTGTGCTTGTAAAATATTGTCCATGTTGTACTTTGTTTAAAATGCAGACAAAATGATTTCACTTTGTTAATGGGTTTAATAGAAACTTGTATTCCTTTTGGAGTTGCAGAGCTGACTTATGTAACGAGTCCTCATTTCTTACTGTTATTGAGTTGGACTTTCCAGTTTTGTACTTGCATACTAACTTACTAATGTAATCCTTTGGTTACATTTCATACTGTGCTGCATTCTACAATGACATGCACATTGTCAGAATAGATTTAACTTAAATAAAGTGGTCATTTTTCTTATTTGGAGGCAAATTAATCGCTTAGATTAAATAACTAATTGGTAAAATACTTGATAGAACAATCAATATAAACATCTGTTAGTGACAGCCCTATTTACAATATGGAAGCTGAAATGCTTCAAATCGATTCAGTGTGACTAAAATAAATAATATCCATAACTTTCCTTAAATTATTGAATCAAGAAGAGAGTATATTTACATAGACTATTTTCTATGGACATTTCTTTGGACTGGTCCTCATTGAGGGTACATTTTAAATCTGCTGATTATGCACTGTTTACCTTAGTTTTTGCATTATTTAAATATTTATTGACTGCTTCTCTTGGTAACTTAATTGTCACGTAGGCCTGGACGATAAACCAATGGTGGTATGTACTGGCAACAGGCACTTTTTCAATAGCATTAAGAAGATTGTTGATATTGAGAATGAGGGATATTTTCACCTAAGTGCATTTGATGCAAACCACCATGAAAGCACACAACAAAATCACAAGGTTTGGTTACATGAACAAACCCCAAGCATGCTTATCACATCCCTCAATAGTACAGCCCCTTTGCCCTCTGTCGCTCCCTCATGACTTCTGTGCAGGTCTTCCGAGGTGTGCTAGTCTGCAGCCGATTGGTGCCCCTATGGTTGAGACCCCCCCTGGTTGAGGCTGCAGCTGGACCAGTGTAGGACCCATGAAAGATTGGTTTGTGGTCAAAATCCACAACCAGATGAGTGCCCGTCATCACATCTACTACCACCACCACCAGTGGCCTGCTCTGAGGGCAGATGGATTTGACCAGGGTGTGCATGGAGGCTGGCACAAGGTCCATACCGGTCGATATCTAGTCCATGCTAGCCATGAGGAGCCTTAACCTCAGCTCGGTGCGACAGCTACGCCCTGTTGCCCTCCGTGCGTCTTCAGGTTTTAACATTGTTATTAAATTTGCAGTGATAATCGATATCGACTGAAACTACACATTTTATTTTGATACATTTCCATCTCTATCACCCACCCCTAAACCAACATTACTTCATTTTTTGTGTTGTGAGGTTTAAGATTTAGATTTTGACAGATAGTTACTCGAACAGCCCTATTGATCTCTGTGCAGAAGTTGGATTAGATCTGTGGTTCTATATCAAACCAGTCAAAGCTTTTACTTTTAAGTTAAAGTTTAAACCCATATTTCTTAAGATCTGCACATGGACATGGGGCAAAATATTTCCAATGAGTTTAAATAACACGATGACATTTAAAATATGCCTGTCTTGGTTTGAAAATTTGGAAATTGGAGAGAAGTGAATATCCTGCCTTAAAGTTGACTTCTGCAAGTAACCTGGTTAGTTTGTGAATGCCAAATGCCAAAATGGTGTGAGAGAGGAAAGGATAGTGTGTGTGGGAGGCAAAGGGAGAGGGTATGTGAATAGGGGAGTAATTGTCTACTGACATTTGTGTGAGTGTATACGTGTATGTGTGTGTGCTGGTGCGAAAATTGTAATTCTCACCTTGATGCATGTAGGATTGAGCCATCAATCTAGTTTATAGAGAGCGGAGGGTAAAATGAGGATAAAGAGAATGGGGGAGAAAGATAACAGAGAGAGAGAACGAGAGGGTGTGAACTAAAGAGGAAAGTCAAAAACAGAGGCGAGAGAAAGAGAACAAAGGAGAGAACAAGACTGTGGACAGAGAGCCAAACAACAGCAGTGACAGAAAAATAGAGAGAATAGAGATATGAGATGGAGACTGAATAGAGAAGACAACTTGGAGAGGTGGCCAAAGGAGAGTGTGATGCAAGATGAGAATAGAAATGAGAAAGAAGAAAATATAGAAAAAGACAGGAAATAGGGGGAAATCTAGAAATACAGAGGATGGGAGGGAAAGAGAGACAAAAGGAGATACAGAGATACACACACACACACACACACACACACACACACACAACATGAACAACAACAGTGAGTCGACAGGGAGCAAATGAACTGGTTTAAAGCAGACAGAATACAAGCTGTTTTCGCTGTCGCCAGTCATTTGTGCTCAATGTGTCATTTCTCCACTCAGTGCCAGTTACAGCCAGCTTCTCCTGTCACGGCCTCTGTGTTAGCACAAGCGAGTATCAATACTCCTACAGCACTGTACGTGAGCTGAGGTGTTGAAGTAAAACATGCAAGGGGCTCTTTAGCAGAGGACAGCCTTTTGTGATTCTCCAACATACAAAGTTGAAGCGTATGGTGTTTTTTATCTGCCATTATCCTACTTTGGTTTATAGTTGCTAGATCCTTCTGCCATGGCACAAATGCTGCATATGCTCTGTAATGAATTAAAAAATCTAATATACTAATATACTACAGCATATAAATGACAGACAGTCTGCAGAAGCTGTGTGGATCTGCACAGAGAACAAAACGTGACTGGTCAGACAGTCAACAGGTTGGTCAGTTCACTTCAGCCATGATAACTAAATGTTTGTGAGTTTGTCTGAAGTTGTGCATACAGTTTGTACGAGTGATTCTTGAGAAATATGAAAAGATCATCTTTAAATGGCATTTGGTGACCGTGGTACGGTTGGGGCGACTCAGCAACGCAGCAGCAGCAATGGTGCATTGCGAAAATTGCTGTGGTTGGTCAAAGCATTGGATACCCCTGGAAAACAAGCTGCTGCTAATAAACCTCGCCCACAATCATCTGAGGTGTGGGAGTATTTTAGACAGAGACCATCAATGTGGTGCTCTGTAAGAGCTGCAAACTGGAAATGGCTGATCACACCAGTACAACTGCTGCATGAGCACTCAAGGGAAAGCATCCCAGAGTGCTTCGTGGAGACGACAGCGGCTGACCTGTTTACCTTTTGTCTCTAACTGAACATGATAATAGCTGTTAGGATTATCAACATGCAGGACGTGTTTTTTCTATGATTATCACTTGAAATTGTTTTTTTTTTTAATGTTTCTTCGTCCCCCCCATGTAGAAAGTCATTTCTTCCCTGCTGTTAAGGTATCGTAACGTTACACCATGCGTCATCTCACGTAGTTATTTGGTCATTTCATATTTTCTGTTTACATTGACAGTCATGTATGAGCGACCGTTGTTAGTCTTTGACTTGCTTATTTCCTTTGCCCCACCCTAATACAAAAACATATTTACCTGTGATTATCTTAACTACATGTTACTCCAGTGATGAAATTAATTCCTGTTATTGCCATTTTAGGTTTTAAGTCAAGCTCTGCAGTAAAAATACATTTTCTCCAGTACAGGAAAAGGGTTGCTATGACATACAGTAATTAAATGGATCTATGTGTCGTTTTGGATTTGAGGACCAGTATTTCTCTGATTAGGCATCCAACAAATAGGATATATTATTATTATTAATATAACAGAGCAGGGGTGTGTGCTGGGGATAGAGGGAGGTGCGAGGCCCCAGTATCTAAAAATTGAGCCGCGGCGATGGATATTCAGGTCCAATTAATGACGCTTCGCTTGGCGGAGGTAATAATAAAACAAACAACAATTATTGTATTAGTCTATAAAAAATAATCATTTGTTGCAGCCACAGACTATTGTTCTGGTATCCTCAGAGCCATGTAGAGAGATAGTCAGGGTTAACGCTGTCTCTTCATGGTGCTGGTTATTCCTAATGAGGCATCAGCTGATTTGAGTTTTAATGTTAATGTTTTGATAACCAAATGCAGCCGGTGTCGAGTGTGAAGTAGTTTTCATGAAAGCTTAGTCACCCAAGTTTAGAAAGTTTGAATCAGAGTTGTTCTAAACAGGCTCGCTTTGAACCGGCACTGTACTAGTCCCTAAAAAAACTTGTACTTGGCAAATACAGTTGTATCATGGATATGTTGGCTAAAACTATAAAAATCACATCCAGCTTGGCCATGTTTTTGTTTTGCCTTTTGTACCAAAAGTTGAGTATTGTGCTGATAATAACATTTCATTTTCTGTAATGTTGCCTTTACATTAATTCAGCCATTAAGTTAACTAGAAGCACATTTGCTGTGGAAATTTTAACGAAAGCGTTCGGTATCTGCACCACAGTTTAATGGGCTCTCCCTGTACCCGTGCTCCACCTGTCAGCTAAGTGTCATGAAATATGACTGGGTAATTTTTGCATAATCTTGCTGACAAACAGACAGATGTACAGGCAGACAGAGAGACAAATGGCACTGAGAGCCAAGATTAGGTGTGAGACTTTTCATTTAGCCTGGATCAAGTCTCAGAGCAGTCGATTCCAGGTCAAATCCCCAGTGTTTGTTCTGTGACTTCAATCTAACTCAGGTCTCCTGCTCTGCCTTTGTAATCTCAGAACTGAAGCTAATTCTGCTGCTGCACTTTTTGAAACTCATATTAGTTCAAAACTGTCAGCTATCATGCCCAGAAAGAGTGAGTCGCCTGTTGCATGTCTTGCTGTCGTTATAGTTGTTGTCACAGTCACACTTCGCAGCCGTCAGCGTTGTCATCGTTGTTGTTGCTGCCGGGGCTAATAGCAGATATATCCTCTCCATTAGCAGTTAATCTCCTTGTGAAGAGAGTGAAGAAAGCAATATTACCAGGAGGATTTAACACTCCTCTATCTTCTTCTTCCTCTTCCACCTCCTCCTCCTCCTCTTCCTCCTCCTTCTCAACTCCCCTCTGAAAACGTGAATCTTTCATTCTTCCTCGGCAACAACGACACGCACACATTATTGTGTATTCCCTGACTGACCCTTCTTCTTGGGGCCAATAAAGAAAGGGATTAGATTGAGAGCTCTAAACCTTGCACACACCTCTAACAAACACACACACAGCTGCTGTCAGGACATTTAATAATGAACCTGTGTGTGTGTTGTTATGATTGTGCTCTTGCTTTTTGCTCAGAAAAGCTCAGACTTCTGTTGTTATTAGTTTTTATTACTTGTTTGTCGTTCGACCATAACCTGCGTTTATGACTGTGTGTGTGTGTGTGTCGCTGCTGTTTCAGGATCATATTTCATTTAATTTTAGTTGAAATACCGAAAATATTCAAGGAGGCTTAGTGAAAACCGAAGGTGAACGAAGGAGTGAGGGCATATGTGTCTGCGTATGTGAGTGTGAGAGGGAGACAGAAAATAAGAGCAAGAGAGAGAGAGAGAGGAGGTGACAGAGAAAAATAGAGGCAAAGAACAAGCGCATTTTGTATTTTGTCGCTTCTCTTAAGTTTGTTTTTATTCATGGCTTTTGCAGAGGGTGAATTATTGCTCTGCTTCCAGACTGCTTGCTCTGCAGTGTTTGCTAAGCATCCCCCACCACAACACACACACAGAGTCCTCGGCATTTATATTCACCAGTGAAGGTAAGTTTTGTCGGAGAAGGTGAGGAATTTTGAGCAGCTGTGATTGGATAAACAGTTTCCCAGACTGCTGTCCACTGGGATATATGTATGGATTAGAGAGAGAGAGAGAGACAGCAGTAATATCTGCGGCAATAACAGCACCTGAATTGTTGATAGTGTTATTTTGCAGAGCAGGAAGGAAACGCCATGGTTTTCCAGGAGTGTGTTACAGTCTTTTGCATTAGCAAATGTAATTGCGAGGAACATGGAAATACAGGCAGTTTCAATACATTGATAACATTCACTGGCAATGTTCAGGACAGGAAAGGTGTAGAGGAGAGTGTGGCTAGGCGTGCTAAACACCAGCTTTGGATTCATGACTAGTCTCATCCAATGGCAAAACATGTGCTCTTGCAACCCCCCACAAATCGCATGGCATAGCTTGAAACAGTCACTGAATCTCACTTAAATTTACACAACAGAAAACAATGAATGTGTCGCATGGACACTGGCACTTGGATCATGATTGCATTTTCTAACTTTAAACCTTTGTGCTGTTATTACCAGAGGTATCATATCCCAACAGTTAATAATACATAAGTCACCTTTATGGATATGTGGGGTTAATCCCTAAAAATCTTTCTGAAACTAATCACTTATTTCTGTAGGTTATGACTGTTCCTGACAGATTCTAAATAGCAATTTTGATACCATGAAAAAAATTACACCAATGGCATAAATGTATTTCAACATCAACTCTCATAGCCTTTAAATAATTATAAAGACCTTATTCAAAACAATATTGCTTTAAAACAGCCATTTTTTTGGGTCTCTTTTATGTCTTTAGTGTTTCTACTGCAGTGCTCAGCTGTCTGATATATATAAGAAATATAAAATGGGCAAGGTGTAATAACATCTGAACAAATACTGACTTTACAATAACAGTGGAATGTAGCCTTCAAGTGTTATAAAACTCATCCTATTTTCTTGTTTGAACTTTCATGTGGGTTTTTGTTCATATTTTCTGTCCTCAAAAGCTTCTGATATAGTTGTCTGTGTGTGCTGGTCTACTTTGTGTCCGTCTCCTGCTCAACATCCTCCTCATGCTGATGTTGTGAAAAGACCATTAGGAGAAGCACAGAGGCTGCTTCACACAGTGTGCTAAGACACAGACACACACACATTGCTATGGATTGACAAGTTAAACAGGAATGTCTGTAGCCTGCTAATGTTATCAGCCGCACCTAGCTTATAATATGAGCTACTGCAGTGTTAATCTAAACATGCTAAGTTAGCCTTTGTGAATGCTGTGTGTAAAGCATTGCTAAAACAGATGCCACAGATCACAAATAGTAACAGCAACATTTCAGGATGTGCACATTGTGATGATGTGTTGTTAACATGAAGTAACAACTGAAACTCTCTCAGCTTTAATTCTGTGTTCATGTCTGGTAGGGGTGTAACGGTACACAAAAATCACGGTTCGGCATGTACCTCGGTACGGAAGTCACGGTTCAGTTCTCAGTGAAGGGGAAAAATGAAAAAATAAACCTGCTCATAATTAATCCAAAACATTTGTTTATTCATAGTTTGTTGTTTTTTCCTTGCAGTGGGGATAGTTATGATGGTGCCTCTTCAAATAAGTGTGTAAGTTTGACGTGTTGACAGATGCATAGTTGAGGACCACTTAACAATGTCGACATACGGCTTTTGTCTTGTCTACATGTTTTTCTCCTTTTTCGTACTTCACCGGGAAACCAAAGTGATCCCAAACGGGTGATTTTAATGACAGCGGAGCGTCTTCCAGCTCTGGCTTCTTGTTGTTAGCATTAGCCATCCCATTCGCTAGCCATACAGACTAGGCTTATCACAGAAGTGCCGGCAGGAGAATAAACGGTCCGTCACATCCTGTGGTCCACTGGAAACTCCTACTTGTTTTTAGTTCCGCAATACTGTGCAACTGTGAGACGGAGAAGGTCCGCCACAACTGTGGGCACTATGAGGTTTGAAGTTTCGCAATTAAAACAATTCTGTACATTGGTCATTCTTAATAGTCTTAAAATTTTCGTACCACGGTACACCTCTGTACCGAGCCGAAAGTGCCTCTACCGTACGGTTCAATACGAATACGTGTATTGTTACATACCTAGTATCTACAGTCATGACATTCTCCAGCTTTTTAGCTATTTATATCATCATATGTCATATGTAAACATTTGGTTGTAGCTTTTTAAAGGCAAAGTCAGTGATTCTAATTCAGTACAATTTGTCAAATGCTAATTTGTGAAATTCAGTGAACATCTCCTCACGGTCTGCTGCCTGTAAATGGGAAACAAACTGGCTCAGACCAATCCACACAACACTATTCCAGCAGGTACCAGGCACATTAGATCAATGGACTGTAAATAAAAGATGGACGAAGCCACTGTGATGTCAGCCACTGGTTTGTAGACGACCATTATGAAGTCTCGAGTTTGGCATTTGCTATTTTGAAACCAGACATAACGAGCAGGAGATGGATCTGACTGAGAGCTAGAGAAGCCCGCTACTACAGCAGCAACCTGTCAATCACCAGGTAGCCCCGCCCTATAACATATCTTCCCTTATCATGTATTTTAATCTAAATGGGACCATAATTTACTAAATATACATCATGCTGTATTGAAAAAGACTTGGAACTAGCAATTGAGACCATAAACTTATTAGGAAAATTTTTACTGACATAATAGATCAAATGAAATGTAGGATAATTTTCTCAGAGACTTCTACACAGTCAGACTTCTTTTTGCAACCAGAGAAGTCGCCCCCTGCTGGCTGTTAGGAAGAATGCAGTTTAATGGACTTCCACTTTGGCCTCACTTTTCAAATCCAAAGGCTATGTTCATCTTTTATATACAGTATAAACCAGCCACTGATGCCAATACTGCAAAATGAAAGCTAAATTACTGATAATAGTCATTTACTATATCACATTTGTAACCACGCAAGGAGCAGTTGGCTGATTCGTCCATCACTTTGTTTTGTATAATTCACCAGGTAATTTGGTACAAACATTCATTGTCCCCAGAGGACAAGCCTGAATGACTTTGTCAATTATCTGACTTTCCATCATGAGGTTGACAACAGTTGGATGGATTACCATGAAATTTCCCCTTGCAGTCATCTGCACCATCTGGATGCCTTAACTAAACAGTTTCACATTTGAATTTGTGAAAAATATTTGAATGATGAATAAATACCTACAAAACTATGACATTCCCACCAGTCTCAGCTCTACCTGTTATGCCTGCCAAAAACCAGCATGCTAGCATTGGCATTGTGAGTGTGTTAGTTGCTATGCTAGTTTAGCTGTAGACTTTCCCTCTTTATTAACCAGCTGTGATTCCATATAAATGTGGAGCAAGTCAAATTTAGAAATGTTGCAAAAAATATATATTAAAAAACAAATGCGAAGTAGACTTGTTTCCATTAACTGCAAATAAACTAGGTTGCATAATGTCATCAGAATCTGGCGCTACAGGCTACATTACACAAGGATGTAATAAACCAGTTTTTTGCCAACCGCTAAAAAACCTTGAAGAAGAAGAAACAAATGGAACTTCTACAGGAGAAAAATGGTGAGAAGTCTTCAGGAGTTGTTTTTAATCAGGAAAGTCATCCTGTCATGTCAACTGGTATTTGACAGAAACAGCAGTAATATGAGACAAATGTTTGCTACGTTAGAAAAACCTTTTTTGAACAAGTTCTGTCTCCAATTATGTGCATTAATTATTTTTTGGAAAAAGTCAAAAACCTCCTCGAGTGTAAAAACTTTTTTTGCAACATTGGGGAAGTTTTTTTGAATTTTGTCGTTTCCATCAACTTTTTCTACTGAGATACTTAAAAGTGCATATACAATATAATACAATGAAAATATAGTATGATAACATGGCTTCAACAAATTTCTACAAATGATTTTGCACAATGGTATCAAACAAGGCTGAGTACTTACCACAGCAGGGCTGGATGCCAGGCCCCTGTTCCTTATGTCCTTTCCTGCCTTTCTTCAGCTATCCCTATAACAAAGGCAAAAATGCAGTCCATTTCTGTAAAGCACTTTACTATTTTGATTAACCTTTTCCACCCTGGACATCCCTGTTCCAGGTCCAGGCAATGTGCTGTCATTCCTAGAAGGTTGCCAAGCATGGCAGATTGAATGAAGTGGCTAAAATGATTAAAATGGATGCAGCATTGTTGTGCTTGCCTTCTGATGCATCAAATTCAGAAGAGTTGCAGCTGTGAATTTTTAGAGCAGCTTCACTGATACCAGTGTTTACTCACTCGTTGTTGTAAGGATGTTATTTGCTCTCTAATTGACAGTTTTGAGTAGGAGGGTTGTTGTAATTAGGAAGATTACATTTGCATTTAAGAATTTCCTGTTGAGAAACAAATTACTTACACATATCTGTATGTACATTAACGATGTGTGCAGATTAAATGTTTTTAGGAATATATTAAGTATTGTTAAGAATATTGGGTAGCCGAAGAATAATGTACAGTATTTGTAAATCAGCTGCAGGTGGAAAGTCCTCTGTTTGACTGATGCTGCATCTGTTACCCCTTTTCCACCGAGCTGGTTCCGGTGCTAGTTCGGAGCCAGACTTAGCACCAGTTCTTTGTGTTTCCACCACCTAAGCACCGACTCCAGGTGCTAAAAACTGCTGCTTAGCAAGCTCCAACTCTTTGCTGGGCCAGAGCTAAGCACCGACTACATCAGGGGCTGGGAACGGGGTTATCGTGACCAACGATCAGCGGTCGAAAGGGACACATAAGTGGTAATTTGTGTCCTTTTTCTCCAGGATGTCCCTGGTCTGATCGCAGATGTATTGGAATGACTCCCGGGACACACGGAAGTTTTGCACACACTGTTGTACGTTGAAATCCGGTACAATTGTGTTCCACCAGTAGCGTGATCGTGGATGTGCCCAGGCAACAGGCGACCTCCGCCTCGCAAACAGCCTTAAGATAAACATAGATATTATCATCAACTTATGTAATCGATGCAAGCGTAGTCGTTTTACGGTGATGCAACAGCGTGACTCCAACTTTGCTCCTTGCCAATGGAAAAGCAAACAGGTTCTTAGGAGGAACGAGATTTGAACCAATTAAGCACCAAAACATTTTTTTTTTCTTCTTGGTGGAAAAGAAGTATGATTGTGCTGTTTTAAAACGTCTGTTTTCTTGTAGTTTCTCCATCAAAGTTCAGGCCTCAAATGGATTTTTTAGATGAGATTTTATTGAATTCGAGGAGGATAAAGTCCTGCTTGGGACAATAAAGTAATCTCCCATTTTGCATCAGATTGCAGGATATTGATTCACTAAATTTACGTCACTATTGCATATCTTCAGTCAGCAATTAACTAGCATGCTGCACTAACGATGTGCAATATTTTTTCTGCTGCCCCACAGGAGCTGTTTGGCGACGGAAACAAGCAGGAAGCTGCTGCAGCACTTCCTTCCCCTAACCACCATGATGCATATTTTAAACTTTAAAATACACCTTTTTCAAATTGAGAAAAGGTTAATATAAAAAAAATATATGTATACATATCTTTCTCATAGTTCACCCACAGTATGTCTTCTAGTTTTCTAGTTTAATTTGCAGATCTCTTCTCCCAGCATGTAGCCATGACATTCGTTTGTGTATTCATATTCAAGCTACCAGAGGTTGCAACATTCTGATCTGATTGTGCAACACACTTCCATGCGGTCCACATGGGAATGGGAAAGCTTTGACACCATGCAGCTTTTTGCTGTTCACACACTGATCAGAAAACATCAAAACTGGGCCACATGAAGGGGAAAAAAACATCAGAATTAGGACACTGAGCTGCAGCGTGTATGTAGCCTAAATAGCCTGTAAGCAAGCGGAATGTGTCACACTACATGACCTGAGACACAGTTAAGGTGAAACTCTTTATGGCCTATTGAAGGCCATATCAGCATATCGTCCAGGCTTCACTGTAAACTGGTTCTTCACTGCTGCCTCCTCCACTGCTTCACCTGACGATCAGATAAAAGCAGATGCTAATTTGGCATCCTGCTCCAACAGAAAGCTTCTTTTTCAGACAGCACTTGATGCTATCATGCTAATGGTGAGAAGAATCTCTGTGTGTGTTTGAGAGCTCACAGGGAATATTTGGGCTGCTGCTGTGTCGTTACAAAGACAAGATCAAAGTGGCTCCAATCGGCTTTTATTATTTCCATTGCACTTTCCCTTTTACTGAGAGAGTGCTGTAAACAATGTAGGGAAAATGCAATGATTCTATTAGTCGCTTGCTCATTTCTCTTGTCAACGGAGGATTTCCGAAGTAATAACCGGAGCTCGTACAAGCGGTTAACACTGTGTAATTTATATGAGAATGTAAAAGATTCCCTCGCTCAGCGATCTGTCAAAGAAACACCGTGTTATTAGTGTCGTTTACGCCTCTTACTGAAACTAAGGCTATCGTTTACTGCAAAAAATATAGCACTTTAAGTGTATTAAAACACTTAAGGAGTGTTTGGTGGCACTCAAGTAGAGGTGTTCATACTCAGGGCCACGCACCCCTAAATGAATAATTTCACACATCATAAAGGATCTTCATAAAGAATCCGTCACCACTTCGCAGCTGCATCAAAGAGCATAAATCAAAGTGAGCAAGAAAGAGTGAGGCCAAGTGCTGCATCAGGGTGAGTTCAGACCGATTGTTAACGGCGCTTTGCTGTGCCTGATGATCCACTTTTACGAGGATGTACGTTTCTTGACCTTCTGGCCAGTGACAATAATGAGACAAGCTGTCCTTTCCTCATGAGATCATCACTAACCGTAACTTTGATTGTTGCTTATTTTGTCATAAACTGGGATGGACTGACTGGCCCAAAACCTGCAGGAACATTAGCTTCCCTAATGTGACAAATGTACATCTGAAATCTCCCATCTTCGCTCAGTGTTAACTTGTAACCAAACTTGACAAGATACAGACTTTATCCCCAAACTGTCTGTGCCTCCGTTGTGCTACCAATCATTATCACTGCTACATTTCACTGTCTGGCTCCTCCAGACACTGTGCTGTTTTGATGCAAGCTTCACAGTAACACCAATCGATAAAAAAATATTGGAGTTTGGTGCAGAAGCTCTTCCCTGTGCCCCGGGGCTCACTGATGATGTACAGACGATAATGAAAGGTCAGTTGCTAATCGAACTGGCCTGCAGAGATGGCAGGTTCATGCCACGCAGGACCCCAGAAGGCCCTCCGAGAGGAGCTGTAAAAGTGCAATGTTTGAGGCTGGTAGTCCTGCTGGTGCTGGTGTTGTACTCATATAATAGAAGCTGCTGCTCTGGAGCCACGTAGCTGAACTAATTCTCCTCCACCCATCAACACAAGAGACTTCTTTGCATTTACAGTGCACTGCTGCAGACACAGCGCCTAATTAATCACTCTTCTAATCACTCTTGATAAAAACTAGAAGAGATTAAACAGCTGACATGCAACCGAAAACATTTTGAAACTTATTTCACTGATAGTTTTCAGAAAGACATATACATTCAGAGCAGAAGTAATCATACGCTTAATGGTGTGAAAACTTCGATAAGTAAAACAGATGGAGCCCCAGATTTATAATTGTGTTTACAGCTAAAGTTGCAGCTTGGCATCTTTCACTGTGCTGGAAGTGTTTTCCTCTGAAGCATCCATATATCTCAGCAGCAGATGATAGCAGAAGGAAGTGAGTATGATTTTATGAGGAAGATGAAAACCCTCACATGGCGTTTATGTGACTTTTCGAAAGAAGTAATAACACATTTGATGAAAAGTTAAGTTTATTAGCAATAAATCACAGCCTGGCCCATTCAGTGCACTCAAGGATTTCACTACTGCCACTATATACTTGGTTTGGTGGCTAATGAAAGGTAATTTTAGCTCATTTTAGATAGCTATTTAGATATTGTCACTCTCAGGCTCTAATTTCAGCTTCAATTCAATTCACTTTTAATTATATAGCACCAATTTACAACATAAGTCCTCTCAGGGCACTTTGCATAGAAAGGTGAAGACCTTAGAATATTATACTGGAAAACCCAACACATCCAATTAGTTGCTGTGAGCAGCTTTTTGGTGACAGGGGGAAGAAAAAACTCCCCTTTACCGGGAAGAAATCTCCAGCAGAACCAGGCTCAAGAAAGGCAGCCATCTGCCTTGACCAGCTGGGGTAAGGGGAAAAGTGGTGAGAGGAAAGGACAGCTGTCACGCCCTCCACGTCCAGCTCCGTGTAGTGGCAGCCGGTCCCTGTTTTCTCTACCTCTTTCTCTTTCTCTTGCTCTCAGGTGTGGCAATCGGGCAGGTTCTGGCAATTGGATAATCACCTGAGTGTGCACACCTGCGGCGGGGTGTGGTCGTCTTCTGACATTCATCAGCCTCCCCATATAAGCCTGGCTCTGACGGCTACATGATGCTTGACTGTTGATTCACAACCAGTCAGTCAAATCGGTCCGTGACCACCCCTGCCTTGATCCTGTCTGAGTGCTTCCTCTGCAATCTAGGACCTTCTGTTCAACACCACCAAACCCACTCAGGTCTGTCTGGATCTCCACCAGGGCCCCTCACTGCCGTGCACCTTCTTAGATTCAGTTCCTGCCACGCCATGCACCTCCTCCACCTGCCCAGCCCTTACCCTCTGTACCTCCAGCTGCCAGCTAAGTTACCCCGCTCTATCGTAGGTTCAGTATTGGTGTTGTTTGGGGTATTGTTACTGTGTTTAGCCGTTCTGTGTAGCCCACCAGTTCGGCGTTCTTCTTGTCGTGCCATAAGTGCTTCTTTGTTCTCCTGCCTCTGTCCCGCTCTCCCAGCTTGGTGGTTAGCTGTTTAACCTCAGAAATATTTATCTTGCTTTGTAAGATCAATTCTGTCTGCTAGTTTATAGCTCAGTGGGTTATTCATCCTCCCACCTGTAGTTGGCTCCCTCAGGAGCCATAGTCATTAATCCTATGTTTCTTTGCATTACCCATTTTGTTGTACATTACGTTATTCTTTATTGTAATAAAATATTATAAACATTTTGTCTGCCGTGTTGGCCCACTCTGTGACAACAGCAGATATTTGTCTGTTGTGTGTTCAGACTAGGGCTGGTCCAGAATATCCGAATATTTGTTAGTTTTGTGTGCGCCGCCGGTAGCTGTGGCACGTCACCTAATTGTGAGATAAATTCCCACCTTGTATATTTGTGGTAAATTGCTCCTAACAGCCTATTGCAGCTGTACTGATGTCAGCCGTAAGCCAGCTTGCAAAAACTTTCAGTGTCTTAAACTGCGTTCATCCAGGCTGACACTTGATATTTTGAATGCTTAATTGTGTTCACACCGACAGTTAGGCAACATCCGGTGCACTGAAGGTGGTGTACTTGAATGATCTCATAAAAGTTGTGAAACGCTTGACACTTCTCACTCTAAATGGTTGCCATCTTGACTGAGTAGCACAAAGGTGAAAACAAAGCCCTTGTAGGCAACACCTGCTACTCAACAGCCAGTTGTAATAGATGTATTTGATATGAAATATGCTGTTTGCATCGTGGATTTTTTTTCAGTAGAGCTGGATACCAAAGATCGTGGTTGAGTCAGTCCTGTAACGGTTTCTCACTGTGTGCATCAGATTCTCAGAGATCCAGGTCATGTCCTGTATATCTAATTAAAACAAAGGAAAAATTGAGTTTACGATGTTTCAGTTCCCATCCAAGTTGCTTCCTCAGTTCTAATTGAGCTTTGGGGAGTTGCACCCCGTATGACTACAAGGCTCATTAACAACCCAAGACTCACGTGACTGAAGGTGTGAATGCTGGTGAAATTGTGTGAGCAGAGATGAGTTAAGGTGTGAACTGTGGTGACACTGCCAGTGAAGAACTGTGATGTGAATGTGCACATTCTGTACAGAGAAGACAGATGGTTGGAGAGAGGAGTGAAGGAAGCCATCTATGTTAAACTGGAACATGCATCTAAATGTGGAGGTTGTTTACAACAGCACCTCTCGGCTACTAAGAATACAGCCCTGTGATCCCTAGTTACATCAGCATTCACACCTTCAGCCATGTGAGTTGAGGTGAGAATATGTGCCTGGAACTCTTACTTGAGAACTGAAGAAGCCTCTGGGAAGACAGGTGAAACATCTTCAAGAAGCTAAAATAAATCCTGTTGCTTTATTCTCGTGGGGTCTATGCACCTTGAACAGACAAAGTCTTTCAGATGAGGGCTGAAACATCCTCATCGAACTCAAATAAGCCCAATTGCCTTTAAGCACTGATTCCCAGAGTGGCAACTTTACCCAAGTTGTTGCTGTTGGTGCCAACTCTTCAACCATCAAACCATTGTACAAGAAGACAAGCCAAACCATGAATGGTAAAAAATTTGATGAAATAGTTTTTTTTATGTTTAATGCTTCAATTTTACAGTCTCCCAATCATTTAACACTCTTGTCTTCAAAGCCAAATCATGGGGCAGTGGTGGCCTAGTGGTTTGTGAAGCGAACCGGTGGGTCCCCGGACTGGCAAGAGGTTGAGGTGGGAAAGTGAGAGCGACCACTTGTCCCAGTCACTGTGGGCCCTTGAGCAAGGCCCTTAACCCATGACTGCTCCCCGGGCTCTGCACCGCGGCAGCCCACTGCTCCTAGTATGTATAGTTAAGGTTAACTTTGAATAGGATGGGTCAAATGCAGAGAAGGAATTTCCCCAAGGGGATCAATAAAGGTTCAATTATTATTACATGATTATTATTATTAAGCTTCATATGTCATGATTTTTTCGCTAATTCTGCTTCCACTGCACTTGCATCACATTTTGTTTTTACTGATGCATCCAACTTTTCCACCTCAACCAAGCTGCTATTTTGACTCCTTCAAATTTCCAGCATTTCCACTGAGGTTTTTTTTTAATGTGCAAATTAAAAATGCACATACAAAACAAGTGCCGCTAGTTTCTCCTCTGTGAAACTGTAATTATGCTTCTTGCTGGAGAGCGCAGCGTTTTATTCCGACAGTCAGCAACGGTGAGGCCGTACTCACCGTTGGCTCCCCCCGTTTAACCCTGCTCTGCTTAGAGTCGAGCACCACTCATCTCCTCTCTGTGGAACTGCCCCATTAAAACGCAGCTTGTGGCAAGTGTCAGCGTGAGGTGCAGTGTGAAAGATGAGAGCAATAACAGAAAAGAAGCACATCACATTGCATCAGTAGTCCACCCCTGGGGCTGTGGACGGAATTGATACGTCGCCCGAACCTCTGGGGGTAGGGAAGGTTCACCGTGACGTCATTTTACAGACTTTCTCCCCTGAGTTGTGTCAGCCTGGGCTGGGAGCTTATGAAAGCATGTTCCCTGCAGAAAGTTACATGTGTAGAAAAAATTACAGCTGGTTGCCTGGAGCCACGCAGTGTGATTTGTGCAGAGGCCGTGGAGAATTAGAGTCATATTAGAGATGTCCTCTGGGCTTTGTAACCCTTGTGAACACTAACCCTGCAGGCAGCTAAGAGTTGCTTATATTCGGCAGCACTGCAGTAAAACCCAGAGCTGTAACTTTATTTTGAAAGATAAAGGATGGAGAAAAACATGTCATTTACATATTGCTGCATCTTATCAGTGTATGTTAATTCTTTTTACTTTTTTTTTACTGTTGCGCTGCAGTTTGCCGGCAAGTGAGATGAATGATTATAAATGATTAATTTGTGAGTTATGACTCCCTGCCGTTTCCTCCTGCAGATCCTAAATCACAGAGGAAGAAAAGCAAAGCTAGGTGCTGATTAATTCAAACATTCATTCTCCTTACAACAAGCCTCCCAGTCAGCTTTAAATAGGCCCATTGTTCAACTGAAATTCGCTCTCACAAGACGGAGGCGTCTTTTCATGGGAGTGCGCTTGTCAGAGAGTCACCAATTAATTTGGTGCGTTCTGGAAGGCTGGCCAATGGCAGTTAGTTTTACAACAATCACTTGTATTACAACTCTGTTTAAACACAGAAGTGTGACCTACATGCCGGCTGTCGGACTTTTCGTGGGATACTAACAACAAATACGATAACTGTGCGTCATTAATTCACTCTGGAGCAACAAATACTTTGGTCTGTAATTGCAGGTAGGATCCATCTTAGCGCTGGTTGCGTGTCAGGCAGCAGTCAAAGTGATGAGGCAGAAGTCAGCGGCTTTGTCGGATGAAGAGGTCACAGCCATGCTTAGAGGGTCAGGAGAGCTAATTAGACAGAATGAATGACGGGGGACCTGAGGGGGTAAACGCAATTACCAACAGAAAGAAAGGCATAGAGATAAACCCCTGAGATATCAACCGATGAAAGTTTAATTTTTTAACTTTACACCCTCAAACACCTCAAGTTGAAATCAAATATATGCAGTGCTGTTACTGTAGGAGGGTAGAGCTTTGAAATAGCAGGAAGCCCAGCGCACCAACATCTTTTGGCTCATTACCACAGTGCACACACTCTGATCATAGTTAGTGCATCAGAGTCAGGCGGGAGGATGACTGTTTCTCCCTTCTGTCAGGGAAAATTTATGGACATTATGACAGCTCGAATGACTGTGTAAAAATGTGCTTGCTTGCTAGATAAAATGATGAGCTTAAAAAGCTGCAGTGTATCGGGGTAACAAGAATCACCTACATATATACATCCCCGTCTCAGCAGGTGCTGAGATGACTGTCACTTCAAGCACGTCTGCAGAGAGGAGCAGCCTGAATAATCATTATAGTCTGCTCAGCTTTTTTCCCCAAAAAGGGAGCAATAAGCAGAAGAGGTACTAGTGCTGCATGTTTAATGTTGTCTGTTTCATTGTTTGATCCAGGATAAAAGACACATGGGAAACCCAGACGGCTGTCTCCCCACTTGGCTGCCTTCCAAAGGCTGCCATCGTTTGGAGACAACTGGGAGTCCCTTAATGTTTAGGCAGTGTATAGGATGGACGTCTGGAGGAATTTAAATCTGCAGCAGACCGAGGCTGACACTTTACAGTGTCTGCAGGCACAGTGGCTACAAGACCAACAGGGCATAAATGAACCCCTAAAGACAAATCACAACACATAAATCAGATTTGTGTGTAAACGTAAGTCAGCTTGAAAAAACATCACATGATAAAAAATTACATTGTTGTAGATTCTTTAGTAGAAGACAATTAGACTTCTTCTTCCATCTAATCAACTGATGAGGACTCAGGGCTTGTTAACAACCCGAGACCGACATGACTAAAGGTATGAATGGTGGTAAAACTGCCTGGGGAGGAACCTCAGAACTGCATTATAAGTGGCTGATAAGTGGTGTTGTCGACCAAATCTCTGTTTTAGAGATGGCTGCTCTTGTTTAATTTAAGGCCGTTTTCCACTGCAGGGACTTATGGCTTGTTTAAAGGCAGCCTGAAACCTTTAGGCATGTTCCACAAGCAGGAAACACCACCTTAGAACCTTTTTCAGAGCCATTTTGGAACAGAAAACTGCTAGTTGTTTAAATGAAACAGTGAAGACAAATGCTGATGGGTTAAACTTGGAGACGGCAACATGCATAATCTTTGTGCCCTATGGATGTTCTTGTTAAGTTGCTGTCTTGATATTGACATCAACTACATTCTGACATAATTAATCCTCCATTGTTCTATCTCCTATGTACTGTTTGTTGTTGTTGTGGCCCTGCAGGGACACAAAAGGGTTAATTACCGGACTGTTCCTGAAACACCACCTCACGCTTGCCCCAATTTTTCTGCAGTTGAATAAAGATGGCTTCCTGCACTACTCTCAAACCATCTGTCTTCTCTTTCCACAAGTCTTACATTGCTCTTCTACAACAGCAGTTTTAACCACCATTCACACCTGAAGTCTTTTCTCCGCAGGCAGCTTCACCAGCTTTCACACCTCAACTCCTGCGGTATCTTGGGTTGTTAACGAGCTCCGAGTTTTGCAAGTTCAGGTGAGAATAAATGCCTCCTTGGATGAGAGGTGAAATGTCCTCAAGAAACAAACACGTTAATTTGCCTTTTACGGAAGTAGTTGCGTTTATCATAACGTGTGACGGAAAATTTTCACAGACAGAAGTTGAATTAATTTCCTAATTAGCCAAAGAATTCAGTGAAGCCCCAGAGCGCATAAAAATTACCACAGTGTCCCACATTAATTATTGTCATTTTGGCTCATGAAAGGTGGTTATGGAAAGGTTAAAGTTAGGCAGAACAAAAAAGAAAAAAAAATAGTAAAGGCTGCTGTTACCATTAAAAAAGGCAGATGTTAATTGAATATTTGTGACTGACTGTGAATTCAGACAAAGATGCTACATGCCTATCCACCAACCTAAATTGTGCAGTTTTACTTTCTGCTTTGCCACATTTGGGCACATTTGCATTGGATGTGAATTAGGAAGTGTCAGATTATTAAATCAGGAAATTATGAGAATAATGGGCTAAAAATGTACATGTGACTACACAGTGTGTGTGTGAAAGAATAATACAAAAAAGTTTCCACAGAATATTGCAGTGAACTCTGTACTTGACTGGTCAGGTCTGGGTTCTGAGTAAAGTAGGTCCACTAAGTGCCACTGGCACTGCGATATATGGAATTGGGAAAACACGTTCAAAGGGATTTGGGAAGCTTTGGTCTTGACCCAAGAAAACCTGCAAGGGACAAAGCTGCACCCTCAGAAAAACAGCAGGCTGCTTGTAGAGTTGGTGTATTACAAGAGGGATGCAGCAAGGTATGTTAAAATAGATTCTCAAGGAGAGACATGGGGCCAGACCTGGAAAACTGAGAGAAAGGAGCTTTGTTGCAGAGCTCTGGGTGCCACGGGAAGCTGTGCTAAATGACACATGAAAGGGAGACACGTAGATACAGTGTGCTGAGCTACTGTAGCAGCTGTTGCTGGAAGGCGGAAAAAGACAGGATATGTCCCAGGGAACATGGAAGCATGAATTTGCAGGCCTCATTCATTTTCGTTTTCCTGTTTAGTTGTTGCTGAGTTTGGGGTTCGTAGCCAGAGACAGCTGCTTCAAAATCATGCATGGTCACACCCATTGAGGCAGAATAAACACATGTCAGCTGCAGATAGTCACCTTAGCACACAGATGCATATTTGCTGATGAGGGTGATCAGAAAACACCAGTACCAGCAGTGGTGTAATCATGGCAAAATGGTGGAGCAGGGGCAGGTGTTTAAAGGTTTCACGGCTCCCAGCATGACAAATAAAGCATGATGAGCACACGTGAGGCATGAAATCCCAACACAAACAAAGGCGGTGGGTTGGTGCCTTTGAGCCAGTTTATCATACCCATCGCAACAGACATGAGAGCAGCTAAGATAAAGAAGACACACAGGCATGTTTGACATTACGGCAGCTCATAAAAAACCCTTTCTCTCCGAGTATGTGAATGCGTTCACAGTGGAGATCAATCAAACCTGAAGTGATGCATTAAAAATCAAAGAGGTACACGAGGTGTTCAACGTGAAATGTGTCTCTGAATTTTAACTATTCAGATCAGCGGTGCAGAATAAAGGCTTTTGATTTTTGCTCTCAAAACTTGCCAGGGATGGTTTGGGGCTTTTAAATCATTCTGGAAGTCTCCATTTAGAGGAGTGACTATTGATCCTTTTCTGCTAAGGACTTTTCTGGTGCTGCCGCCTAGAAATCCTTTGCTAAAACCTCAGGTAATTTGTATTGATCCAAGGTTTTGGAGATTCTTGAAGATGTTAGGGAAATGCGGTAATAGGAGGAACACCATGTTTTTAGTAGTCATGTCTTGATGTTGTTAGATGGGGAATGGAAGAATCTAATAAATCCTGAAGATAATCTTTGGACCAATATGCAACCATTGACAGCAAGTATATAAACTACTTTGTAAAGCTGTTCTTTTATTGTTACTGTATTCACTGCAACTGTCAGTGACACTGACATGTCAAACCCTCTTAGAACAGCAGCTTTAAAAACCTCTTCATCTCTCCAAACTCCTACAACCTGAACTGTTTACTGATTTCTGTGCTTGCTCTTCAGCAGACACTTCAACTTATTTTAGTTTGTTTACCCGAAATGGCAAACATATCTTTTCCCAATGGTAATAAATTGAACTTACAGCTCATTCTATTACCTTTAGGAAAAGAATATTTTAGACTCTGGCTGACATTTCAACTCCTTTCACTGTGTGAACTTTAACTAGATCTACAAGTCATTTCATCTCCTTCTCCTCAAATGAAATTTCAAGTCATGTCAAGGCTGCATTTCAAACACTTCTGGGAATTCTTTTCAGCTCTGTTGACCACTTTCATTTATCATGTCACTGGTTAAACCTTTGTCATTTAAAATTAGATTTAGAACATTCAACTTGTTGTCTTGAAACCATTTCTGTCTAGCTCTGGCTGTATGCTTCGGGTCGTTGTCTTGCTGGAAAACAAATCTTCTCCTAAGTTGCAGTTCTCTTGCAGACTAGATCAGGTTGTCTTTCAGGATTTTCATATAGTTTGCTGCATTCATTTTACCGTCTACTCTTACAAGCCTTACAGGGGCCTGCTGCCGAGAAGCATCCCTACATCATGATGCTGCCACCGCCATGCTTCACATAAGGGATGATGTGTTTGTGGTGATGTGTCGTGGTTGGTGTCTGCCAAACACAGCGTCTAGTCTGATGGTCATAAAGCTCAATTTTAGTCGCATCAGACCATTCATTTGTCTTCACAGTGAGTCATCAGTGACTGGACCTTCCAGATACAGGTGTCTTTATACTGCAATCACTTGAGACACATTCACTACACTCAGATGATCTCCATTTCACTAATTGTGTGGCTTGTAGCACCAGTTGAATCACTTCAAAGGGGTTGAATACTTCCATTACATCCATCCATCCATTATCTATACACCGCTTAATCTTCTGTTGGGATGCGGGGGGCCTGGGGCCTAACCCAGCCGACTTGGGCGGAGGCAGGGGACACCCTGGACAGGTCGCCAGTCTATCACAGGGCTACACATAGAGACAGACAACCACGCACACTCACATTCACACCTACGGACAATTTAGAATCAACAATTAACCTAAACATGTTTTTGGACTGTGGGAGGAAGCCAGAGAACCCGATGAGAACCCACGCTGCACAGGGAGAACATGCAAACTCCACACAGAAAGACCCGAGGCCCAGGCCGGGATGCAAACTGGGGATCCTCTAGCTGTGAGATGATGGTGCTAACAATCGATCCACCATGCAGCCCTTGAATACTTATGCAATCATTTATTTTATGTTTTACATTTTTAATTATTTGACATTACTTTGTACAAATCTGTCTTCGCTTTGACATGAACGAGTCTTTTTTTTGGTAAATTCTCTCATTAAATTGACAAAGATTTAATGGTAAAAAGCAATAAAAAGGGGAAAACTTCCAAGGGGAGTGACTACATTTTATACGCATATTACTCAATACTCTTGTATTCTTGGCAATGCTTAAGATTTTGCAACCTGGGGAAACTAAAGAGTTTTCACATCAGCACACAGAGACTATTTTTGTATTATAATCTTTGCAACAACATGCACCTATTTGAAACTGCCAGCATTGTTACTAAGAAATCATTACATAAACTCCCATTAATGGTCCTGTTTTTGCTTATCATAACATCTCATGATCAGTCTGAGACATTCTGTACAGCAGCTTGCAGTGCGAGTCTGTTTAGCTGTCTATTCCAAAGCACTTTTTTTTAACTCATTATAATGATTGGCCCGTGGCAGCGAGCCACAGTGCAGCTGGGCGAGAAAAAATGAGGTTCTTTGAAGTTCCCTCGTTTGAATGGCAACACAGAATGGTGTTGTTGTGCCTTGTTTCAAACCTGGAGCCTCTTTTGAAATCATACAAAGGGATCGGGCTTATCGTGGCCCAGTAGCCTGTCCATACTTTGGCCTTTTTTTAAAACTGAGGAGTAATTGGAATAGGCAGGATGAGCCTCGACTGAGCATGACAGAGTTTGGATCTTCGTCATCATACTTACATGATTCATCTGTATCATTGTTGTTCTTCCTCCCACACAATTTGCGGTATCTATTCATGTCAGTGTTTTATGTTGCATAATCTTGTATTTCATGTCACATACACAGCAATACTTACCATTAAGCCAATGTGGGGTATTTTCAGATCCAACCCAGGAAGTGTAAAGGAAACTAGGAGGTTATTTCACAAAGAGAGTTGGGTTTGGATGGCAGAATGAGGGAAGCTGGGATTCATGGGGGCCCCGGAGGCTGCTCTGAGGCCAGTTTTGCTCCATTTCTCATGGCCATGTAGGTTAGTGGGGAAAGGACTGATGTTAAACCGATCCTAATGGATGCTGGCGGTGGGCATCGGGCTGCCGGCCGGGACAGCAACAGGAGCCCGTCTGTCTGTCTAATGTCAGATGAAAAGAGATGCTGTGCTGTCACTGCTCTCAATCACATCTCCCTGAGCAAAAACAGTGACGCTAATGAATTGAACCACGGATACAGAGGCACAGCCGCAGACTCTACAACCTCAAAGCTTTTAGAGCACATCACTTCTCAGTCATCCAATTTACCTCTTTGTACTTAAAACCCCCCAATTAATTGTATTAGCAATTCATGAGGTATTTACTGTGCCAAACACATTACAGATCCATTTGAAATGACTTACTGAGATGCCATTAAGTCACTAGACTGTCTTCATCAAGGCCAGAAAATTAGCATTCCTTCCTTAAAGCTAAGTTGACTATAATGAGATGTAATTTATTTGAATTTAAAATGATAATGAACTTGATTTTCTATTTGAAGCCATCACAAGACCTTCGTAAAGCAGGCTGCAGTTAAAGAGGTGCTGCATATTGTGTTTTTTGCTATTTTGCTGAGAACCACATTAATTCAGCAAGACATAGAGACTACGGCCTCACTAGCAGCTCAATGAGGCTGTGCTTAGGCACAAGAGTGCTTTGAACTAAATACTAGTGTCAGCTTAATGCTAAAGTTCTCATATATAAAATGCTTACATGCTTCTGTTTAGAAGGTTTATTTGGCTTCAGGACCCTCCTGTGTACAGTATACAACAGAAGTTAGTAGTGGCAAGTTGCATTTAAATGTCAAATGATTCTAAATTGTATAACTTTACAGTATTTGCATTACTTCTAATAATAATAATCTAATAATCTAACCTTTATTGATCCCCTTTGGGTAATTCCTTCTCTGCATCTGACCCATCCTATTCAAAGTTAACCTTAACTATACATACTGGGAGCAGTGGGCTGCCACAGTGCAGCGCCCGGGGAGCAGTCAGGGGTTAAGGGCCTTGCTCAAGGGCCCACAGTGGTGGTGACTGGGAGAAGCGGTTGCTCTCACTTTCCCACCTCAACCTCTTGCCATCAGGGGACTCGGACCGGCGACCCACCGGTTACAAGTTGGCTTCACAAACCACTAGGCCACCACTGCCCCCCTTAAGTTTCAGTTTACGGGGCACCCCAATAGCCTAATGGTTATGTCGCATGACCCACATGCAGAGACATAGTGGCTGTCCCGGGTTCGAGTCCGACCTCGGGCATTTATCGCATGTCCTTCCCCACTCTATCTACTGTCCTGTCAAATAAAGGCAAAAAAGCCACACACAAAAAAAAAAGTTTCAGTTTACTATAATCAGCATACAGGCTCAAAAGTCAGTTCAAATTTTGTTACTGAGATTCAAAACTTTTATGTTTTCAATACATCATGTCCACCTTAATTTCTTGACTCACTTCTCCTCAACTTAGAAGATACCGCATTTATGGATATATGTTGTACTATTCTTAGACTTTTTTTTCAGTTGCTCTTTGCTGGAGGGATTATGTTGCTTTACCTTTCTCTTTAAAATACCCAAAAAGCAGCTCTGTTGGATTCCAGTCAGGCAACATATCTGCCCAGGTTATAATTTTAAATTTTTCGTCTTTACAAACTCTTGTGTGATTTTAGCAGTGTTCTTTGGATCATTATCATGCTGGAATATTCCTCTTCTGCCAAACTTCTGCAGGCTGGGAGTCATCTTATAGCTCAGATTTTGGTGTATCCACAGAAATTTACAAAGAAAAAATACATTTTGCACTCAGGCACCTTGCATGGAAGCTCTGTTGCCATTGGTGTGTAATGTGTGTGTAAATTCAATGCGAAACACATTTTAAAGCACATTGAGTACCACTAAGGTAGAAAGGCGCTATATAAGTGCAGACCATTTACCATTTACTCATGCAGTTCCATATCATCACTCTCCCATCTCTGTGCTTCACTGTCAGGACTACGATTCACTGTCGTAGCCCTGGCCGTGTTCATGCCAAACATGCTGGACCCCATCTGAGCTGAACAAATGTATCTTGGTCTCATCTGACCAAAGAATGTGCTCCCAATATTCATCTGTTTTTTATACAACTTATTTAGCAAAGTTTCAATTATGTAGCGTCTTACACATCATTTATACTGACACAGAAACTCCAGATTTCCAACGATAACCTCTAGACAAGGGTCAAATTTCCAAAACTCAGAAAGTTCTGGTGTTCACAGGTAATTTTCGAACTTGTGTGAGTGATCACACTTTTGTTGCTTTCAGTTTATGACTGTTCATAAGAGATAATACTGTCCTTGTCCACATAGAAATAAAGCTGTTATTGAAAGATGATACAAATTTAAATCATTTGACATTCAAAGAATAGTGCACACCTCTGTTGTATACGTTATGTTTATGATGACTAATGTAGTGCTCCATCTTTGGATAAATAATAATCCACACTCTATGTTAATGCATCAGGTCAGCCACAGGAGTATACACTACATTCAGTGCTGTGTGAAATGTACTGCAGCCACAGAACCATTGTTACACAGGTCAGGGCATCTCGAAATTGCACAACTTTGCTGCTGATATTGTGTGAAACTGTTTAATAGAAGGTTTCATCTAGCGATATTTTTCATGACAAGTTTAGATAATGTACCAGTGATTTTTTTCACACTCATCAAAGTGGGCTGTGAATGGGAAAAAGGCATCAGCGGACACATTTGCCTCCCACTCATTAGGGCACATACGGATAAAATGACAAGTGAAGACAACAGTGCTACTGTGCAAATAGTCTGCTCGCCAAGTTACATGAGGAGCTTGGATGAAAGTGAAAACATGCAAATTTAAAATAAAGCCTGTCAAAGGGAACAGAGCCTACATTGACAAAGGCGCGGTTCTCAACAGAAT
Organism: Chromis chromis; assembly: GCA_900302755.1. NCBI lineage: Eukaryota > Metazoa > Chordata > Actinopteri > Pomacentridae > Chromis > Chromis chromis. Next base: position 32,254 of record OMNN01001520.1, on the reverse strand, counting down.
CAGAAAAGCTGCTAAGTTGAAGAAGATGGTGTTATGCAGTTTTCACACAGGGTAGGTGGGATCCGTTTCGACTGCAGAGTAACACTGATGTATCACTTTACCAATATATCACACAGCTATTTGCCTCCTGTGAGGTTTCTTGAAGAAACTATATAAACCCAGTAGATAGTAAAAACTTTTTAATTTTATAATGATATCAGAATATTGGCAGTTGGGAGCGTTGGTGCAAATAATATAATTGTCAGCATCAGCTTTCAGAAACAGATTTGTTAACAGAATTTAGTTTGGCAGTTTAGGAAATCAGCTCTTTTGCTATTCTGACTAGAGTTTGATTAGAATGTCCATATGGTAAAAACGACAGCCAGCAGACTACAGTTAGTCTAGCATGGCATGAAGATGGGAATCCATAGCGTGTACAATCTACAAAAGTGAAGCCAAGATACTGCAGAAACGAGCGCTGCCATCTTGCCTTTGTGAGGCAATTTGTACTGTGGATACAGAGACAGTTGGAGACAGATGGATGGAAGCTGAAAAGTGCCCTATAAACAACAATAATAATAAGTAGTGGTAATAGTTGTAGTAGTAGTAGTAGTAGTAGTAGTAGTAGCCACCACAATCTTCATCAATCTCATAAGAAGTACTTAATATGACAGAAACCTATATGAATGAACATGCTTTGTGACATGTAGTGATTTTTTATTTGATGGTATCTTCTAAGCTGAGGAG
>OMNN01001520.1:13492-31508 GCA_900302755.1 Chromis chromis | reverse complement strand
CTGTGGATACAGAGACAGTTGGAGACAGATGGATGGAAGCTGAAAAGTGCCCTATAAACAACAATAATAATAAGTAGTGGTAATAGTTGTAGTAGTAGTAGTAGTAGTAGTAGTAGTAGTAGTAGTAGTAGTAGTAATAGTATTATATAGCCACCACAATCTTCATCAATCTCATAAGAAGTACTTAATATGACAGAAACCTATATGAATGAACATGCTTTGTGACATGTAGTGATTTTTTATTTGATGGTATCTTCTAAGCTGAGGAGAAGTAAGTCAAGAAATTAAAGGTGGACATGATGTATTGAAAACATAAAAGATTTGAATCTCAGTAACCAAAGTTGTACTGACTTTTGAGCCTGTATGCTGATTATAGTAAATGTTACATTTTAATTTTACAGAGGAACAAACAACCTACTGTGAAACTTAAGAGGGGCAGTAGTAGCCTAGTGGTTTGTGAAGCGAACTTGTAACTGGTGGGTCGCCGGGTCGTGGGTCGCCCCCGGACTGGCAAGAGGTTGAGGTGGGAAAGTGAGAGCGACCGCCTGTCCAAGTCACCATCACTGTGGGCCCTTGAGCAAGGCCCTTAACCCCTGACTGCTCCCCGGGCGCTGCACCCTGGCAGCCCACTGCTACTAGTATGTATAGTTAAGGTTAACTTTGAATAGGATGGGTCAGATGCAGAGAAGGAATTTCCCCAAGGGGATCAATAAAGGTTAGATTATTATTATTATTATTAAATGACACAAACAAGTGACAATAGATGGTAAGGCATTGTGCTACAGATGTTAATGACACATTTTCATTACTCAAATGCTGTGTCTAAAATGATTTATATCCTTTGAGATTGGAGAAACGACAAGCTTCTATACCATTCAAACTAATCCTGCCAATTTCGACAAGGCTCCGAAGCGTTCTATAACACTATAAATTGAGAACAGCTGATGCAGTAGTTCTCTAGTTAGATACTAGCCAATTGCAAGTCATGGCTCAAACCTAAAAGCTTAATGCACTCGCTGTTAGGGTGAGGTAGAGTTGTACACGGTGGTGAAATTCTATAAAGTCATATCAAAGTGTTTTCAAGTGCCAGCAGCATCATTAAAAAGTACAAGGAATTCTATGCTGTGAAAAATCTTAAAGGGTGTGGTAGGAGGCCAAAATTAGCCCCTGTGTTGGCAAGAATAGTAGTGCAGGAGGCCAAGAAGAATCCAGGGATCACCACTGAGACCTTCCTGATGAGTCTGAGCAGTTCTAATACCAGCCTCTGACTCCAGCAGACAATGAACAAGGCTGGTCTCTGTGGCTGCTGAGCAAGGATTACTCCATTTCACCAAGTCAGCCACACAAAAGCTCACCTGGACAAAGAAGAAAGCTTTTGGTCTTCAGTTCTATGATCAGATAAGGTGAAAATAGAATTGTTTGGACACAAGAATGTTGCTTTTGCCTGTTGAAAGGAAGGAGAAGCATGAAACCCCAAGAACACCTCCCCATAGTCAAGCATGGTGGAATGTGATGCTATTAGGGTGTTTTTCAGACAGGCAACTTTGTCAGAGTAAGCAGAATCATGAGAAAATAGGAAGACATTAAGATTCTGGAGGAAAACACGAGACAGTCCGCAGAAAAACTTGGCCTTGGGCAACACTGGACCTTCCGACAAGACAATGATCCAAAACATACGTGGTGAAGAAACGGTCAGCAGAAGAGAATACCATCATTTTGGAGTGACTAAGCCAGAGTCTAGACCTGAACTCTATAGAGAACTAACTTCAACATTTAGAATTAACTCATGTCCTAGCAAAATATTGTCTGATTAGAAAGTTTTTGTTGTGCATTTGCATATTTAGCGTAGTGATAAAGATCTAAAAGTGTGAATTTGACACAGGAGTTTAAGGCAGAAATACTGTATATATCGTGGGCAGCAAACGTGATTGTCCAAGCCTTTGTCCTGGTGCAAGAAAACCTGCAAGGAATACCATTACACAGTGCTGACAGTGCCAGTAAGTTGGTTACTGGTCGGGGCTGTTTTGACTGTGGGTAGTTAGAGAGTCTGATTGCATCCCTGTGTGGTCTGTGCCCACAAAGTACCTAAAAAGGTAAATCTGATCTGTGTAATGTAGTTTTGCCATCATTATACCAACGCTTAGTAGGTGGCTGGCCAGTGGCAATAATATAGACTTTGAGAGAATTTGGAAATGATACAAAAAGCCAATTGCTTGCTCACTTTCTCGTGAACTGAGGTCCAAGAACCTTGCAGTGCTTTTGAAGATGAAAAGATTTATAACATGAAGGGAAAAGATCCTGAGGCACATTTATGTAAAGCAAGTTTCAGAAGGTAAAGTACATTAAAATGCTCTTAACTGGGCATAATTATGGTTAAAAATGAAGACACCTTTTGACCTCACAGTGTCTTTATCAGACTAGAAGACCATGTATAGACAAAAAAAAACATTTTGCATTAATATTAAATAGTCCTACAAAATTTGCATGAGTAATTATTGAGAATGTTCTTCTGTGTCCTAAAAATACAGAGCATTAGGAGGCTTTTGTTGTAATCAGCCTCTGTTGAAGTAGTAAGGCTGCAGAGCTGCTCACAGAGTGCAATCACATCAGTAGGGCAGCCAGGGGGTACACAATTTGGAGTGGTTGTTGACGGTCAGTGACCTTGAAAACTTCAGTAGGAGCCAACTTTCCTTTTTTTTAGCCGACTAGCTGGCTGACCATCCACACATTGTCTGGGTTTGCTGTTGCTGTTGAAAAGAAGACTGTGAGTGTTGCTCATACGTCTCATAAACACAGAGAGAAGGGCTGGCAATAGAGCAAATGCTGACAGGACTCGGAAAAGGTTGGGGAGAGGCTTCCTCGAGATAAGAAAAGAATAATGTAAATACTGGGAAAGGATAAAGGAAGGAAATGCAGAGGGATGTGATGGAAAATTATTTAGAACAAGTGTTCTGGATGCAAATTTAGTTTGGCTAGATGACAGTATAGCCATGATATCACTACATGTTCTTATGCTGGGGATATTGATCAAAAGTTTACAGAAAGACTTTAAAGGAATAATTTGATACTTCAGGAAATACATGTATTCACTATCGTAATAAGAGAACATGGTTAATCCTTATTCTGTCACTCTAAAGCCCTGTCAGACATGCACTCCTTTCCATTAGGAGTGGTTCATGTCTGAATGAGCACCCTGGTCACTGTTCCATAAACATCACAACGGCCAAGTAACATGTCTGTATCACTTTCAGCACGGCACAAGTGTGAACTGCATGCAGTCGTATTAAAAGATAGATGTGCACAAGATTACAACATACAGATCTAATCTCAAGTGTATGGCAAATATCACGTGTGCATTGCAGCTCTCTACATCAATGTCGTGGTTATGTCTGAATGAAGTGGTGAGAAACATTAACATAAAAGTGATCTATGTCTGAATGACAGAATGCTGTCACTTTAACAGACTCATGAAGCAGCAATGATACAAAGATAAACCAGCCCTCTATGACGTCACCCACAGGTTTCTGAACAGCAGTTTGTAAGTGAGCTGTCGCCATCTTGGCAGTACCTGACTCCTCCTAACTCTCCTCGAATCCAAAAATAAGTAAAGAGGTGGAGCATGAGCAGAGTTCAGGCGAGCCATGCAAACGTCTCTGGGCCATGGATTGTCCAAACACAGTTCCCATCTGTCACTCAAGGCAGCTGCACTCTTAATTATGCATAACGTTTAAAAGTTAATACAATTTTTAAAAGTTGAGATATAGGAAAACCCACCGCCCATACAGTTGTTAGAAACAGGGAAATTGGCCATAGAGACCAAAAACCTTTTGTGTATCAGGCTGTGAGCATGTTTAATTCTGTTGTAAAGTTAGGCATTTCAACACGGGGGTCTGTGAGGATTGACTCACTTTTAGAATCAGCCTCAAGTGGCCATTGGAGGAACTGGCTTCCTTGTTCAGCCCTGGAGGTTGCTGCTTGATCCCATGTCTAAAGGTGCTTACTTAAAAGTTTACTGGAAATAGCTCGCAAACAGAAGTTTCAATTTAATGTTACTGTGTCACATGATCCTCATCTGACTGGAAATACCTTAATAAAAACTTTTTAAATCACACAATTAAATAATTAGTCATTTTTAGTTCACTAATGTTCATTAAATTATACCTACTAGAAAATAAGAAGCTGAGAAAGAGAAAATTGTGGCAATTTTTGGTTTAAGACAGCAAAATATTTTTGTGTTCAACATAAAACTTGTAACAATGTTTTTTGTGTGTAAAGTCAGCAGAAGTTATTCATATTATTAAGAGAGAATGAGGGGGAAAAATACATAAAACAATAGATTTGTTTTAAAATACATGCTAAGTGAGCTAATTGAGCTTGAAAAACTTTGGCTGTGTCAGCTTTATGAAAAAATGTGTCTTTGCGTCAAGTAAACATTAAGTTTTGTGCCATTTTGACAGTTTTATATGTTTTCTGAAGACACTGAAATGTTGCCTCATGAATGAATTGGGATTAACACTGTAAGATGAGACTGATGCCCCTCAGTGAATTATATGGCTCCAACCAGCAGCCTGACAACCCCAAAGCTCTCTAAGTATCATGTAACATCTTGTTGTTACATGTTGTTATAGACACTTCCTAAAATCTTCTTGTTATTGTGGCAGCATGGTGATTATATTTGTGGAAACTATTCCTGTAAGCAGAGACAGCAGTTTGGCTTTAAAGGGAGCAGATCGGTACAGAATAACTCAATTGACAAATTAGAGCCATAAGAGAACCTAATAATTGTGAGGTAGACATGAACCAGCAAAGATCTACAGATCTATTGATCTATTGTGGCCCAACACTCATCAGACTGTTTACTTTGGGGAGCTCACTGTGCAAAAGGAGGATACAGTATAATGTAGGGGAGGTTTATGAAAGGATTAGGTCCAGATACCTGGAGAGCCTATAGAAGATAGCTGCTTGGTATTTGTGGCCTGTCTATTACTAGTTTACTCTGTGAGATTTGCAGTCCGAGATTGCAAGAGGCCACAAGAGGCCTCAGAAGAAATTGAAAATAGCAGCCGCAGACTGAGTGAGCAGAATAGACACCACCTGTGGTCCGATGTATAGAATCTATTACGAGGACTGAGGCAGGACGGCACCAAAACTGTGATTAGGTGGCGGTAAAACTGAATATAACACTTGCAGCTCTCAGTGTAATTGTGTTACATAATTAGGGCTGACTGTTTGCAGAAGCAATTCAGGGTCTAAATTGCTGATGAGCCATTTAGAACCAACTGCGTCAGCCGTCCCATTACTGTCTTGCAGAGACCATTAGGAATAATATTGTGAATTAGTGTGTATACAGTACACAGTGCAGAGAATCACGGTGAAGGTATTTGTAGTCTTACAGTAAATCAACCAAATTCCAGTCAGCCCCTTCCTTTGATAGGAAGGGACTGACTGGGTTCTCCACCCACTGCTTTTACTGGTGAGATCACTTCAATGGATGTGTCAAGAAATCCCTACAATGGATGAGCCCTTTCTTAAGGTGAAGGAGCAACAATGAGGTAAAAATCTGAAAATGTCAGATATATCCTCAAGGAAGATAAATAGCACAATTAATGCCTGTTGGTGCAGCTGAAGCTCTCCTGTTGGACGTCTGCTACCAGTCACCCTTGGGAGATGTGGTGCAATTTACAGCAGTACAATAGAAGGAGGGGGCTGGGAATAAAAAAAAAAAAAGCCGGGAGTGAAATGGTGTGCCATTAATTTATTACCTCCAGAAGAAGAAATTAGAAAGCACATACAATGTGTGTTACCTGCAGATGTCCATCCATTTGCATGACCACGCTCCATGCAAATGAATTTAAATAACTCATTTTCTGCAGGTGGCCTCCTGGAATAGAAATGACATCATTGACTCAGTGTTCACTGCCGTGCCTCGCTGGAGCGCTAGAGGTCGCTGTTCTCCACTGCCGTCCATTGACGTGGGTCTGACGTACGAGGAAATGTGATGAAGACCACAACAGAAGTGAAGCAAACCTGCAACTGTCTAATCACCATTAACCTGTAGGTTATGGCGGCAAAAGACAAACCTGATGTGATAAGTTTTCCTTAACATTTAAACCTCTCTCATGTAGAAACCCGGTGTGGCTATTCGGCACCGACAAGAGCGAACAAGTAAGTCGGAATAATGTCATTCCTTTGCTTTGTCAGTGTGTTTGGCTAGTTAGCGGGCTAGCCTGAGTTAGCTTATAATTGATTATACACTGAGTGTACTTCGTTTATTTAATCATATAACATTAAGCTACATGTGTTAACATATGTGAGTTACCTGCCCACATTTCAGCGAAGTTTGTAAAGCGTAAATCCTGTGTATAACCCTGTTAACGTGCGGTTCTTCATTGTGTTGCTGTGTAGCATTGAATTCGGTTGTAAAAGCTGTCAATAAAAAGCCACATTGCTTGCTAGGGGTATAAACGTTCACCTGGCAACACAACAGCCTCTAACCTTGCATAAACACGAGTTGCTGGTAAATTCGGCATTATTATGATAGGCCAACTCGATAGTAAAATTGTTATTTAGCGTTTTACATGACGGTGTATGTCTGAAGCGCCTATTAACAGTTACAGTGATGTAACGTTGCTAGTAGCTGCAGGTTGGTTAGCGGGAGCACGGGAACAGTACAGATCAATGAGGATGTTTTCCCTTGAAATAGAGTATAAATATATTAAATATGAATGCCGAATTGTACAGAAGACTATTTAGACTAATAGACTTTTAGGGTAAACTTGATACAGATTAGTTCTGCGCTAAACAATCTATTAAAGATTAAACTACTCCTTTTTTCAATTGAGATTGTTTTTTATGTTTGTCAAACTTCATATTTACCAGAGAAAGAGAAGTTGCCTTTGGACGGGTTGAACAAGTGTCAGCTGACTTGATCAACATTCCAAAGAAATCACTTTCATTTCCACTTGGAGGCTTTTTTAGTGGAAACGAAATTGTTTATTTGATTTCTGGTTCTCTGTAATAGAGCTGAAGACTTAATTTATTGAATCAGTGTAATTTGCAAACCTCAAAGACAGCAATTTATTCATCATTAAATAATGAGACTAATGCTGTAATTCAGTTGTATTTAATTGGAGCAAACTGAAACTTTCAGAGGTTGTTTAAGTTTCTCTATTGATCCATGTGTACTGCTTGGTTCAGGCATGCATGCAGCGGCTCGGCTGATGTAAGCACAGTCCCAATATTTATTAGTCACACCTTGTACATTTAGCAAAACATCTGATCCAAGTTTTTAATTGCTGTGTCAACTGTTTTACAAATTAGTCGTCTTTGTAACAGTCACGCTTCTGATGATATTTTCTGATTTACACAGGATTATTAAACTGAAGCAGGACTTGGCAATCACAATATCCATATGAAAAAATTCAATTAGATATTTTCCCCAAATCCCTCAGCCCAATGATGTGGTTATTTCTAATATTTATGCAATTAAATATGGCATATCAGATAGGTAGTTTTAGAGACTGTTGATGAAGAGCTGACATGTATAGTTCTTACAGTGGTTTACTTGAGTACTAACGTTATGAACACATCTGTTTTTTCCTGTGCTTTTGATGTAGATTCATTACAATTCACTCTTGGGAAGACTTCTCCAGTTCCAATGTCTTCTGGCTGTCCACCCCAGTCGCCTGCTGTGGCGAAGTCTGAGGTAGCAGTGGAGGGAGAATGCCCGCTGCTGGCTGCCACCTTCGCCTACTGGGACAACATCCTGGGTCCACGAGTGCGCCACATCTGGGCACCAAAGGGTGACCAGTTGATGTTCCTCAGTGATGGAGAGGTCACATTTCTCGCTAATCACACGCTTAACGGGGAGATCCTGCGCAGTGCAGAGTGTGGCGCCGTGGATGTGAAGTTCTTTGTCCTGGCAGAGAAGGGCGTCATTATTGTTTCCCTCATCTTCGACGGTGAGCTGAAGGGGGACAAGAACACATGTGCCTTGTCCATTATTCTCCCTCAGACAGAGCTGGCCTTCTACCTGCCGCTGCATACCATCTGCGTGGAGAGGCTAAAGCACGTCATCCGCAAGGGACGCATTTGGATGCAGAAGGTACCCTGCTGTTCCAGCCAATTCTTTAACATCTCACTCCTCGACTTAGTATTCAAGAGTAGACAAATTATTACCGTTTATACTCATAAGACCTACATTCCAAGCTGATTTAGCCTGAGTTCCTGATTTTAAATGGGTATTAAGTGTTCTATCACATTTGTTTTATCTATGTGGGATTGTAGCAACACTGGCAGAAGAGCAAAGTTGCTGTCTCCCAACACAGAGCAGTAAGTTAGCTAATTAGTTCTAAGGGCTCCTACAGAGAAAACCAGTGAGCAGGTAGTAATAGGGCTGGACAGAATAACGTGGCACACAACACAATGAAAAACAGCTTCAAAACACATCACCATAGCAGACGCTGCTGTAAAAGTGGAACCAGCATACGGCTGTTTATCAACTTGTATGTTCTCTGCCACACCCCTGTTTATTGGCATTGCCTTGATATGTTAAATATTTTAGTAGAGCTTTTATTTTGTCTGATGCACTCGCTGTTTTTAGTGCTCTGGTGTTGCCCGAGATGATTTATTTGCTTACATATACTTAGTATATGTCAGAGTACTGCTTGCCAAGACTCATATAGCTGCCAAATAGTGTTTACTGTCCTTAAGACTGGGTATCAATCCTCAGTAGTTTTATGGCACAGACCAAGCTCTGAAAACAAGTTTGTATTGAACATCCTGTCTTATTCATAACCCTGTATGCATAGATTTTTACATAGTTGCTGATTCAAATCATTAATCCCTCTGGACTTTAAATTGTGTTTGATTCGATCAAAGTACTTGTACAGCTGCTTATTTTGACATTAAAAAATAGGAGTTTTGTTGTTGAATAAAAAGGTAGGAAAACATGGTATTCCTAAATAAATCTATCAAGGAAAGGGTTGATATTGTTACAGAAGGTCAGTTACTTGAAAATAGTTGTACCAATAACTCAAATTGCTAATTTACTTAAGAGCCGAGCTCCTTTTTCATTGTATATTGGATTATGGAGGCCAACACTGACATTAAAACTTGTGGGCCAGAATCACACCACAGTGATGTCAGAGTCTGATCTCCATTGATTGGAAGTGTTCAGTTTCAACTGTTGCTGCCAAAGGTTGTATATCAAACTGTTTAGTTTAGTATTAAGCTAAGTATTGGATACTTATTTAGTGTTTACTCAGGTTGCCATTGTTTTATGTTTGAAGATCTGGCGAGATGCACACAAAAGTAGAAGAAATCAGGCGGGGGTTGATTATTTTTTCCTCCCCACTCTTTTTGAACCATGCTTTTATTTTGTCTACCCTCTGTACCTGTATACTGCGAAATTCAGGAGTAACAATGCTACATCTTTTTTTTTTTTTTTTTGATAATGGTTTTGTTGCCTGTCATGACCCCAATATTTATTGTGAATTGATTAAAATGCAGAACTGATACATATTGACATGAGGTATGAAACCCAAAAACATCCTAGCAGCAAATGGTAATCATTGGTTTTCCCACCTCCATCGTCCGTCTTTGGAATTTATTTAACTTTATTGTTTTCTCTTTTCTGTAACTTCAGGGCTACAATATCATCTCAGTGCTGAGCTTGGAGATTGTCCCTATCATGGAGCTGTTGGCCTCAATGAAGACACACTGTGTGCCTGAAGATATAGATGTAAGCAACACACATACTCTGGTGCTCAAAATACTCATATATTTTTGTTTCATATGACAGCAAGAGCTTCACTTCAACGTGAAAAGGAGAAACATCAGTTATATTCAGTGAAAGCAGGCAGAATGCATTGCCATTCATTTTGCATAAACTACTCTGGTTGGAATTGTTGTCATTTCCATTTTTAATCCAAAGACCTTCAAAAATCTAGCCCACTTAAATGTCAAAGTGAAGGCAGAGTTAATAGTGTATCATCTGGACGTCCTGATGGCAGTGACTGAAAGGAACTTAGCAGGAGTTTGAATTACAGCTACATATGAAATGTATAGACAAAACCTTTTTGAAAGTTCTGTCTTTTAACTACTTTGCTTGTTAAAAAAACTTCTGTTTTCAAGAAGTTTGCTTAAACAATGTTCTCCCTCTGCCTAGATTACCACCCAGTGTGATTCAACACATTTGTTCCCTTCTAATATGCAAATACGAGAAATGCAAAAGCACAAAGAAGCTCTGCAGAATCTTTCATTGTTGTTGTTGTTTTCTATTTAGTTTTCTTCTCAGTACCTTGCAAATGCACCCATCAGCACCTTTGTCTTTGCTGTAGACCAATTTTAAAAATGACTCATTTGTTTCACTCCTGCTGAGCAGATAAAAGACACCGTGCTAAATGATGATGACATCGGGGACAGCTGCCACGAGGATTTCCTCCACAAGTAAGTAATCTGGTGGAGGCAAATGGAGACAGATGATGAACAATGCCCATTTAACACCCATCAACCTTCCAATGATGAGTAATAGCTCTCCACTTAGCTGAAGTTATCTCCAGAGAATGGATGGAAGCTAAATCGCTGTTTAGTGTTGCGAGTCTGAAAAGTCCACTCTGTCTATGAAGCTCCAAATTGCTCGGAGTTGAACTGGTTTAGCTGAGCGTCCTGTGGAGATGACAGAGCATCTGGAAAGTGGAACTTGAATCAGATATTAATAGCTCAAGCCTTGAGAAGTGACAGACTGAGGTAATGTAAAGATTTGTTTTAGAAGTGATCCATTTTATGAGCAATCAAATGGGCAAATTCTCAAGAATACGATGAGAACGCAAAAGGAACTTTGAATGATCACTAAGCTAATGTAACTCCCTAGTGGCTCAGAGTCAGTTACCATCCTAATTGCTCTTCTCTGTAGAGCCTCTGAAATGTTTGTTTTTTTGGACACAGTTCTTCTGACTCAATTGTTATTCTTAAAAGCTGTCATTAATAATTAGAGCAATGCCAATGAAGCTAATTGGCTCTAATTTGCATGTCTTTGTCTCTGCGGTTCAGGGCCATCAGCTCTCATCTGCAGACATGCGGCTGTTCAATCGTGGTTGGAAGCAACCCAGAGAAAGTAAATAAGGTAAGTTTACTGTATTAGCGGCTGCACACAGACGCACTTGTAATGCATCTGCATAATTTCAGATGTTTTGAAGTGCGGTGTGCTGTTTGTGTTTAATGAGCCCCGCTTGCACTTTTACGGTCTCGCTTCAGTATGTTGAATGACAGTCTGGTCTTGGCAACTCTAGAAATTATACAAGAAAGCATATAAGTTACTTAAAACATGCAGATGCCTGATTTAAAAAAGAGAGATGTTGTATATGTTGGCTGAGAAGGGTATTGCACACCACTGATTAGATCCACAGTGGGAAACAGCTACAGTTTTTCTCAGTGAATATCAAAAGCTAACACTGCATTAATTTGTACTTTTATTGGCTTGGGGCTTGAATTAAGCACCAATTAAATCAAAAGTTTATTTTTTTTGTATGTTAACAACTAGCCTGTAGCTTAATGTCAGATTAAGGGCTTTAACAAACGTGGCTTCTTTAGTAAATTTGCTTCTGAAAGGTAGCTTCTAAAGCAGATTTTATGCTGACGGTGTGTTTAGACCTGAACCAGCAAGATCAAGTGTAAAACAAAAGCACCAGTTGTGTGTGATTACCTACATTTTCACAGGCCTGCTGATGACAAATACATGTGAGCATGTTTTGGACTGTAAATAATCCAAACCAGTTGTCTGAAGTCTTCTTCGTTTGAACACTCGCTGTGTTGCCTGACAAATCTGCCTGTCTGGTTGCAGATTGTGCGGACTCTCTGCCTCTTCCTCACCCCGGCTGAGAGGAAGTGCTCTCGCCTCTGCAGGGCAGACTCATCCTTCAAATATGACACCGGCCTGTTTGTTCAGGGTCTACTCAAGGTAGCCACCAGCTCCCTCTCATTATACCGTACAGTGTGGTTGGAATCAGGACCTGGGTATTGTTGTGTTTTGTCTGCTTGTTTGATGTCGGCCCGTCTGTTGTGCTGACCTGATTTCTTTTTCAGACTAAGAAATTGTTGCACTAAGGTATATTTCTTCTTACACTGCATAATTTCACGTCTGTTTTTCTGCCCTACAAAGCCAAAATGCAGTAACTACGCAATGGGTCAAAATACGGTGAAGACTAGAATCAGACTTTGCGACATCTTAGCTTAGCTTAAGCAATGTGCCATATAAACTGCAGTGGCTGCACTCCAGCTAGTTAAGGCTGGTGAGAGAGATTTGGTTAAACCCAATATACCACTTTTTCTGGTCTCTTTAGACTTGAATAATCAAGCTTAATGTTGTAGTTTTTTTTTAAACATTTTGTTATTAAGCTTTATTTGATTTAAGTCCCACTGAGGTTAGCAGCCTCGTTTTCAAGGCAGATGTGACTGGGACAGCTGCATTAAGTGATAACATCAGGCACACAAAACAACAGGGCAGTGGTCGCCTAGTGGTTTGTGAAGCGAACTTGTAACCGGTGGGTCGCCGGTTCGAGCCCCCGGACTGGCAAGAGGTTGAGGTGGGAAAGTGAGAGTGACCACTTGTCCCAGTCACCACCACTGTGGGCCCTTGAGCAAGGCCCTTAACCCCTGACTGCTCCCCGGGCGCTGCACTGCGGCAGCCCACTGCTCCTAGTATGTATAGTTAAGGTTAACTTTGAATAGGATGGGTCAAATGCAGAGAAGGAATTTCCCCAAGGGGATTAATAAAGGTTAGATTATTATTAATATTAGTAAAATGTCAGAAAATTATGAAAAATGTCGAGTATTTCCCAAAGCCCAAGATAGATAGATAGATAGAACTTTATTAATCCCTTGAGATGGTTCCCTCAGGGAAATTATGGATGACGTCCTTGAATGTCTTGTTTTTTCCACAACCCAAAGATATTCAGTTTACTGTCATAGAGGAGTAAAGAAACCAGAAAATGTTCAAATTTAAGATGCTGGATTAAGAGAATTTAGACTTTTTTCCTCAAAAATGGCTCAAATGGATTAATCAATTATCAAAATAGTTGCTGATTAATTTAATAGCTGCAAATCTGGAGATGACAGTGCTGTATAAACACTGTTGGCCTAAAAATGCTCATTCATTTAGCTGAAAGAATCAGTCATTGGACAGAAATGTTGGGCAACAATTACTTGTCGAAGAAATACAGCTGGATAGCTCAGTGACTAACACCCCAGACCTTGGCATGGGAGATCGGTGGTTCAAATCCCGGTCAGGGCGCAGGTATCCAGTGAGGACCCTTAGGCAAGGTCCTTAATGCTGCTACCTATGTACGTGGCTTTGGATAACAGCGTCTGCTAAGTAGAACTGTAGAAATGTCAGACGTTCTCACGTTCCCCCTCTCAAATGTGATGATCTGTTGCTTTTTGTCTTACCGCACATTGTAGTAAAATGAAGTGAAACTTGAAATGAGCACCCAAAGAAGCTGCTTTACATTTTTCACTAACGTAGTTTCTCTTGTCTCCACAGCCTTTTTTCAGACTACTGAACCTACGGAAGCTCGGCCTGAGTGACAATGAGATCCACAGACTCCCTCCTGAGGTGGCCAACTTCATGCACCTGGTGGAATTGGACATCTCCAGAAACGGTAAACCAATACAAGTCTACTGTGGACTTCAGTTTCTCTACCTGCTATGCTTGCAAGACCACAGTATAATCCACAACTGTTTGATGTCTTTTCAAGTAATCTTTTGCCTAGAACACCCCAAAATCACAAACAGCAAGTGAGTTATGTCTGCAATCTAATTTTTGCCTTGATGTGTTAGCCCTCTGAACCCCAAGTAGTTTCTGTGCGCTTTTTGCCCCAGTCTCATTTTTACACTGTGTGGGCTCATTCTACTTTGCAGTATAAAGTCCTTCACGTTACAACCATGGCTAGAAGTAAATGTCTTTTGTGCAGTATAACAATGTTATAATGCAGGTGTTGCCAATACTGGAAAGAAAAATGGCGACTCTACATGCTGTATATATTTTACTGCCTATATTTCTTTTATGTGTTTTGTGTAAACACAGCCTGCCGTCCAGCCTAGTTCACCTGGATAGTCCCTGAATGTTTGTCCCGTACCTGAGTCACTCATGGCTTCACAGTTGTGTTTCTTACAGAGTCTGGGTAGAGCAAACAGTTTGTTTTTGGCAAATCTTTAAATGAGACTTTTGGAATAAAGTGGGTTTTTTTTAGATTTATTTTTGGCCTTTTATGCCTTTATTGGATAGGACAATGGATAGAGTCGGAAACAGGAGAAAGCGGGGAAGGACATGCGGTAAACGCCCCAGGTCGGAATCGAACCCGGGACAGCTGCTATGCCTCTGCACTTGGGTCACGCAACATAACCGTTAGGCTATCGGGGCACCCGGAATAAAGTGATTTTAATGACATATCGTGGTTTTATACTCCGATCTGGTCATTTTCCAGACAAAATTGAAGAGTTCAAGGACCGTAGGAAGGTTTAAAACCCAATGAATCTTCCTGTTTTTACGGTTTCTAACTCTGATAAATGGTATAATTTTTCTCAAACAATAACTTGCCTTTCAAACCCCTCCAGCGGGGTTTGTGGTTCAGAGGGTTAAGTAATAGCAGCATTACCAAATCAGCTGGGGAATCAACACACCAGCAGCAGCCTTTGGATATTAGCAGGCCATCTTTGCTAGATTATCCAATCCACCTCCAGGCACAACCGACATTTATCCCAGAATCTCTGCGCCCTTGAAATATGTCTAAGCGACAAGGAAAGACACACATTCGGCTCGCTAAAGAAGCCAAAAATAACTGCAGATTCCGCCCTCAGTCATACATGTTACACAGAGCTAAGATGAAATTCCAGCCTGGCCTGCTATCTGATTTTCTGCTGTAACCTGCACAGATACCTTGCCCTTTCTGCGTCCTTGCATGCTGCACACAAACACGACGATAGTGGCAGGAAGGGCCTCTATGGTGGATACGAGGCATCTGCTCTGCTACACACTGCATCAAGTGCTGTGGGAGCAGTGTGCATTGGTCTGTAAGGGCCTTTCCCATCTGTCTGCCTGTCTGCTTCCCGGCTCCTGCTGCAGGACAACGCTGAGCCAGATCAGTGTGATGGGCTGCTCTGCTCAGTAGGGATTTCTTAGCATGCACCTGCAGCATGCAGCCGTGGAAGTTACTTTCCTGATCAGGCCATTGGGTCAGATTTCTTCCTGTGCTTTTTCTATACAAGACGACGCAGGCAAAAGTCAAGCTAGCACCTAAGCTATTTGTATATAGCAGGGGTGGGCAATCCTGATCCTCGAGGGCCGCTATCCTGCATGTTTTAGATGTCTCCCTCTTCCAACACACCTGATTCAAATGATCAGCTCATCATCAAGCTCTGCAGAAGCCTGATAACGATCCTGATCATTTGAATCAGGTGTGTTGGAAGAGGGAGACATCTAAAACATGCAGGATAGTGGCCCTCGAGGACCAGGAGAGCCCACCCCTGGTATATAATATAACTGTATAAATTATCTTACTATTTATAAGTGGGAGGCTGCAGTTGGCTACCTGCAGTCCAGTGAACAACAGTGCATATAGGAAGACAATATCAATTTCAAACTAATGCAAGAATGTTGCTTTTATGATCCAACCTCATTTTCATTTTGCTTTATAGTACAGCATACTTCCTCAGTCCATTCTATCTAATTTACAAACTCTGTGAGACAGCCACCACTTTGTTTAATTTATTTATAGTTTTATCCGTCCACAGTAAATGTTTCCTTCTTTATTATTTATGCATTTTACCACACATGGGCAATAAAATGCCTTTAGATACAGATGCAGGGGTCAAGTGCGCCTGATTGCAGTTTTGCTTTGTTGAAGAAAATGAAGACTTTGACATCCATAATACAACTTCCTGTCTCATTTTTCCCTCTTCTTTTCTCCGACTTCTCTGCTCTTAAACCATCTGGTTGCGATTACAAGGAACTTAAAATGATTTTGCTCTATAGAATACACCCCCCTACACGCTCTACATCTGTGTCCATGGTACTGACTCCTGCCCTCCTCCCTCCCATCCTCTCGTTTCTCCTGCAGACATTCCTGAGATCCCAGAGAGCATTAAGTTTTGCAAGGCCTTGGAGATCGCAGACTTCAGCGGAAACCCCCTCTCCAGGTAAGTGGATTGTAACAGCTCATCACGGTTCATCATCGCTGTGGGAAAATAATAGACATATTGTGCCTTCCCAGGTACAGTATGCAGCGTGGGGGGCTGTGCTGCTTTTACACATGAAACAAAGCACGATGAGTGTAATTTGTTTGCTCTGATTACTTTGCTAAATGTGCAGTGACTTACTGATGTACTTGGCATGTGTATAAATATGTACAGTAAGTAGGGCGTGATTAAAATGCACGATAACCTCATCAGGATACCAGTTAATTCCAATCTATCCTGTACTAAGTCACTGTTGCACTCCCACAATGTTTAACTTCCTGCTATAGAACTATAGAGTGATGGAACAACTGGCTGAGGCTTTGATGCTGAATACTTTAACAGATGGGAATATCTAGTGGTCCAGTAATCCGTGTGTGAGTTGAATGATCCCATGCGGTGTACAACAAAAGCCTAAGAGACTCTCTCTCTCTGTCTTTCTGCCTCAGATTGCCGGATGGTTTTACTCAACTCCGAGCTCTGGCTCACTTGGCACTCAACGACGTGTCATTACAGACGTTACCCGGCGACATCGGAAAGTATGTACACATTCACAATGGGTCCTAGTAGAAAATGTGATGGGGTGTTATTTTTGGCGTTTTTTAAAGCTGTGTTTTACTCTCCAATAGTTTCAGAAGTAGTTTCTATTTTCACATTTTTATTATGTAACAGATTTATTTTAATCATCACAGTTTCGAAACACTGCTCCTAAATAGTTTCAGACGGTTACTAATGAGCTGAAATAATAAGCCATTTTTTTCTACATAGATCCATTTAGAGCAGGGTGGCCCAACCCTGGTCCTCGAGGGCCCCTATCCTGCATGTTTTAGATGTCTCCCTCTTCCAACACACCTGATTCAAATGATCAGCTCATCATCAAGCTCTGCTGAAGCCTGATAACGATCCTGATCATTTGAATAAGGTGTGTTGGAAGAGGGAAACATCTAAAACATGCAGGATAGGGGCCCTCAAGGAGCAGGGTTGGCTACCCCTGATTTAGATGAACCCTCTTGATTCCAAAACCTGTCGGCAGGTTTAAAAGGCATCTTACTTTTTTTTTTAAACCACCAAAATTGCACCATTTGTTATAAAAAGAAACTGTAAAAACAAGAAAGAACTGTCAGATTATGCACATTCAGATGGTGAACTACTACTAAATTACTCAAATTTGAGCTTAAAATGGTGATATTTCATCAAAATCACTGAATTCCTTGTGTTATTTAAACACTGGTCAAAAATAAACCCTTTGCACTAACCTGATTTCTTAAAGAAACCCAAAACATTCTTTTAAAAATGCTTCTTAATGCAAGCCATGAGTGACTCAGCTGCAACCAGCAGTCACGTGACAAGAATTCAGGGACTTTAAGCTAAGCTGGACTGAACTGCACTGAACTAATCAGAGAAATTCAACTTTTTTACTTTTTTTTTATGATTTATGGCATTATAAGTTTGTCAGACTGCAGCAAAAATGCCCAGAAACTGCTTGGAGCTCAAAAGGTTAATCAGAGACATCAGTTTTAGCTTTGTAGGGCAGTGGTGGCCTAGTGGTTTGTGAAGCAATCTTGTAAAAGGTGGGTCGCCGGTTCGAGTCCCCGGACTGGCAAGAGGTTGAGTTGGGAAAGTGAGAGTGACCGCTTGCCCCAGTCACCACCACTGTGGGCCCTTGAGCAAGGCCCTTAACACCTGACTGCTCCCCGGGCGCTGCACCGCGGCAGCCTACTGCTCCTAGTATGTATAGTTAAGGTTAACTTTGAATAGGATGGGTCAATGCAGAGAAGGAATTTCC
>OMNN01001520.1:0-13472 GCA_900302755.1 Chromis chromis | reverse complement strand
ATAACACTGTGGGGGCAGTGGTGGCCTCGTGGTTTGTGAAGCGCCAGTTCGAGCCCCCAGACTGGTAAGAGGTTGAGGTGGGAAAGTGAGAGCGACCGCTTGTCCCAGTCACCACCACTGTGGGCCCTTGAGCAAGGCCCTTAACCCCTGACTGCTCCCCGGGTGCTGCACCGCGGCAGCCTACTGCTCCTAGTATGTATAGTTAAGGTTAACTTTGAATAGGATGGGTCAATGCAGAGAAGGAATTTCCCCAAGGGGATCAGTAAAGGTTAGATTATTATTATTTAAAAATTATTATTATTAAAACTGTGAGAATTTGTAATTAAATCATTATCTTTAGGTTGTCAACAGTAAAAATGGTGAAAGGCCTCTTATACACTATTCAGCAGTTCTTTAACTAAGCGATGAGTTGATGAAATGAAAAAATATGATAACAGATTAATTTATAATCAGAAAAAATTTTACTTGCAGCCTTTATTATTATGGATATTGCTGCTTGAGAAACAGTGTAGATTATATTTTTTTGTCATAATTGTTGATGCCGCCTATCAATCAATCACTGGCTCATGTTGTCTGACTGAAGGCCTCCGTTAGATCCTTGCTACTGAGGAGACTGAGCAGGTTTTCATGGAGTGTAATTCTGTTGCCCAGTGGGCTCGGAGGCAGCTGGTCTCTGGGCTCTGGGCCACTGCTGTGCTCAGACAGATGGAGGAGCCCCTCACCATGCCAGGCAGCCCAGACGAACAGACCTGCCATCTGACTAACCAACCTGCCTCTCTTCTCCCGTCTCTGCCTCCCCCATCCTCTCCTGCCAACTCCTACTCCTCTTCTTCTTGTTCTTGCCTCCTTTTCTCTGCTGCTCCTCCTTTTATAGTCTGGCCAACCTGGTGACGTTGGAGCTCAGGGAGAACCTGTTGAAGTCTCTGCCCACGTAAGTGTCATCTCTGCTCAGTGTGCAGGGCTCTGTTTTTCTGATTCTCCACCATCTTCACTGAGAGCCCTTGCCGTCTAGATCATTGTTACACACATTATGAGCACACACATTCTTTGAGTTTAACCTTTGTCACCTGCACGTGCAATAGAACATGACACAAACCTGTGGTTACCTGTAGCAGCATAGGTTTAAAGACATTCTTTACATATGTCAGCACGTGAGAATGAATGGTATGTTGTTACCCCATGCAAAGCTGTGCTCTTTGTTCTGTCAGGGCGCATATTTGTGACTTAAACACTTGTGTCATGTTGTATGCAGGTCGCTCTCTTTCCTGGTGAAACTGGAACAGCTGGACCTGGGTAGCAATGAACTGGAAGTTTTGGTAAGTCAACATCTCATTGCTTTTAATCATACAATAAACAGTAGATAATTCATCGTGCTATCGATTGCTCAAACAACACCCTCACTTGTGCCTTGAAGTAATATCATATTTGCACGGCTAGTGCAGCACACGCACACACTCGGAGTGACACGTATCACGAATGTCCTTCTCACATTCCCACCACAGTAATTATGATCCAGACCACATGTTTACCTCACCAAACACAGCAGAGGTGGTGTGTCAGAACTGAGGCCCTGCCTGTACTGTACCACAGAGTGAGCGCTGCTTTTAGCCTGGGAACGCCCACCTGTCTCAATAGGACAGAGTAAACAATGCCTCAGGACCTGACAAGGGCGGAGGCTGAGCAAACAGTTGACATCATGATGAAACCTTGCTTGCATGTCTGTCATAAGTCACTGCTCCACTGACATTCTCCTTATTTTCATTCACACGTCATTACCCTAAATTTGAACTCATTTTGGGAGATTTTTGTTGTACGTATTTGCTTTAAACTGATTTTTGGAGCATTAAACTGTGTTTTTCTCTCAAATAGTTTCAGAAACTGTTTCTCTTTAACAGATTTTTAAATCCGAAATCTCTGCTTTAACCCTTTGACGCCTGCATTTATTTACAATTATATATATATTTAAAAAAATATATTTATATTTTTGCTTTCACGCTGATGCTAAATTAAGTGGAGATTGTTAATTTGTCTATAGCACATAGAATAGATATAAATTTAGGTACAAAAAACAGGCATTAATGATAAAGATTTTTTATTGATGCCACAAAATTGTTTACGTATGTATTGAATATGCACAAACCGGCATTGGGGGAATGCATACGCTATCTCGGCTGCAGTCTGAATGCAAGCGGTATGATGCGATTTCGCAACAATTGGTGTTAAGGGGTTAAAAACTGTAAATCAATTAAGTATGATTTTTTTTAAGCAATTAGTCCTGAGCTGAAACAATGAATAGATTTATCTATATGTTCATTTTAAATAACTCTCTGAAACCCCCAAATATGCCAGCTGGGTCTTTCAAATAATTGCCCAAATTACAGCATTTATTATAAAAAGTAACTGTAAAAAAAGAAAGAATTATTGCCATTTAAAAGTTCCATTTAATGTAATGTACCATTTTGTTGGAAAAAATAACTAAATTGAAGCTTAAAATCCATATATCCAGGTGTGCCAATAGCCTAGCGGTTATGTTGTGTGTTTCATGTGCAGAGGCGTAGCAGACGTGCCGGGTTCGAGCCCAACCCCGGCCATTTGCTGCATGTCCTTCCCCACTCTCCCCTTCCAGTTTCTGTTTCTATCCACTGTCCTCTCTAATAAAGGCATAAAAAGCCCCCCAAAAATCAAAAAAATTAAAAAATCCTGATATTCCATCAAAATCACTTGAGTCCACATGTCTCACTTAAGAATCTTCCAAACATAACCCCTTAACTCGAACCAGATTCTGTAGAAAACAATGACTTGTGCTCCTCTCAATGACTCAGCAGCGACCAACAGTCATGTGACAAACATTCAGGTACTTTCCAGCTGAACTGCACTGAACTAATTAAAGAAACAAAAGTGGAGGAACAACAGACATTAAAATAGAATAACTCCGTTAAGGGGTATTTATTTATATTTATTTATAAGAGGTATTTATTTAAGAACAATGAAGTGAACTGTAGGAAAATAGTTTTGTAAGGATCCAAAGCAGAGCCATGCTTCAGGCCTACTTAACGGGCCATGTTACATCACATACTGATATAAAATCTTTGATGTAACAATCTGTAACCAAACGATTTATCTTCAGATCGCTTTCAGGCACATGATTTCTGTTTTCTGCAGCCTCAACCTTTCTAACGGCATTCATGATTCCAAGAAATGCTTGAATGTGTTGTTCAGACCTCAAATTGACTTTTCACCAAAAGTATTTACAAAAATAGCCAACCTCCTTGTTTCAAAGCGCCCTCTTTGTTTCTCAACTACTTATCTAATTCTTCTTTTTTTAGCCGGACACCCTCGGCGCTCTCCCCAACCTGAGGGAACTGTGGCTAGACCGTAACCAGTTGTCCTCTTTACCACCAGTAAGTGCAGTTTTTTAATACAAAAACGGGTTTTTAAATGTTGCACAACTACATTACAACTTTGCAGAATTAACTCCCTCTAGCAGCTATGTTCGCTTTGCTTTTGCTCTGACAATAATGGTTGCATTGGGCCTCCATGGCTCATCGTAAGTGGTAATTTATTGCGTGTGTTTAGGAGCTTGGAAATCTCCGGAGATTGGTGTGTCTGGATGTGTCAGAGAATCGTCTGGAGGAGCTACCCTCAGAGCTAAACGGCCTCCTGGCTCTCACAGACCTGCTGCTCACACAGAACCTGCTGGAGGTCATCCCAGACAGCATAGGTGAGAAATGTTGACAGAAGAAAAGGCAATTAAAAATAACAGAGTTGAGAAAAATTATGTAATAAACAGAAATGGGGGAAATTACAGAAGACATGATGTCACAGCCTAGTTTGCTGCCATCTTTTCATTTCACACCCTGTGTTGCTCCCTTAAAAATGGTATTAGACATGACTTATATTGCTCTTGCTTCAATCTAGATAGACGACTAAAGCCAAACAGCATCAACAATGGACCAGTTGCTTTATTCTCATTATTTTGTTAAAAGCTATTCTTTCAATCTTGTGCTTTCTGTGAACAAAGTGTAAATCTTTGCTAGTATGTGAAAGTTTGCCACCTGATTATTATGCAGTGTTGATTAAGTGAATACAGAGGCAGGCCCAGTGTATATAAGAGATGGGTTTAGTTAAACAAGAGCAGCACTGCCCTCTACTGGAAATATAAAGCCAGTGACCAGCGGCACAGACGATAATAAACACTTTCGATTTTGGTTTTTGCTGCGTCAAACTTACTGACTTTATTCCAGAGTGTGTATCCAAACACACACAGATCAGATATACACACTTGCAGTAATAACAGTGCAGATTTTGGTCACTGACGTTAAACAGAGTGATGATTTGTTTGGTTTCATGTTGCTGCAGTTTGTTAATAATATTGTGATCCGTCTCCAGGCTGCCTGAAGCAGCTTTCCATCCTGAAGGTGGACCAGAACAGGCTAACCCACCTGACAGATTCAATAGGAGAGTGTGAAAACCTCACAGAACTCGTCCTGACAGAGAACCTTTTACAGGTATAAAGATGCAAACCGCCTGCTTCAACCTTGCACTGACCCATTTGGAATTTATGCACCCCCATTAATATTTAAGTCCCATTAACAGCAATTAAGTTTCATTATTGATTGTTAATGTCCTCTGTCCTCCCTTCCTCCCTCAAAGTCACTTCCTCGCTCGCTGGGCAAGCTGAAGAAGCTGACGAACTTGAATGTAGACCGCAACCGGCTGGGCAGCGTGCCCAAAGAGCTGGGCGGCTGTGCCAGCCTCAACGTTCTCTCGCTGAGAGACAACCGCCTGGGCAAACTGCCTGCTGAGCTTGCAGATGCCACTGAGCTGCATGTGCTGGACGTGGCTGGAAACAGGTACTTTTACTTATCGCCCTGAGCTGTTAATAATACACAGTCGCTTGTCACGCAAAGGTTAAAGAGCTGAGCGGCGTGTCTCTGCCAAAATGGAGCAATATCTTATATATAAAGATGCTGCACCTCCAATTTTGCCCTTTTAATGTGATGAAGAGCAAACAGTTAATCTTATGTAGATATATTTTTAAAGCTGCTGTGCAAAATTGTGGAAATTATGTTTTGGAAAACCTCAAGCAGAGGTATCATTCTCAAAGGGGATTGTTCTGAGAAGTTACAGAGGGAAAGTTTGAGACTTATTTTTCTGTCTTCATTAATTAGCAGCACAACAGCTGTGGTCTATGAATGCCTATTGAATACATAACAGTTCATTTTAAGTTTGAGAGTTTTGTGATTTAACTATTTAAGGGAATAAAGGAACGGTTTGTGACTCATCTTATCTCATCCCTACTTTTGTCCAGATTACAAAACTTGCCTTTTGCCCTGACAAACCTCAATCTGAAGGCCATGTGGCTCGCAGAGAACCAGTCACAGCCAATGCTCAAGTTCCAGACGGAGGATGACGAGCGAACGGGAGAGAAAGTGTTGACGTGCTATTTACTCCCCCAGCAGCCTTCCCCGAGCCTAGGTGAGAAGCCGCTATAGCAATATGATAATTATCTTGTTTTGTTGTTCTAGATGGGAAAATCTGCTCTACCAGTGGCTTTGATTATGCAACGCTCATAACACTGTAGTCATTATTTATGTTTTTCTATTTGCACTGCTATGTATTGTGTCTAATTTAATAAAGTAATCTGCAGCTTTGACATCCTTCCCTCCTCTTCGTTCTCCACAGAGAACCTGCTGCAGAACAGCGTAGATGACAGTTGGACAGACAGCAACCTGAACCGAGTGTCAGTCATTCAGTTCCAGGAGGAGACCAAGGCCGAGGAGGAGGACGATGAAGCTGCTGCAGAGCGCAGAGTAAGGAAACGCAACAATACAGTGTCATGTTCTGTCCCCTAGCTTTGTGGATTTGGCGATACTCAACAGCTCTGTTGCTATTTAAGCTAATTGCGTCAAACAAAATCAAGTCAAAATGATTGTGGTTTATTTTTTGATGTTATCTCAAAACCAGTTTCTGTGCTTGATGAGGGTTATGACTGGGACTCAAGCACTTGTAATGTATGTCGTGATCTTAGGAGCTTCAATAAAAAACAACCAGACTAGTGTTTTTGGTTTATGAAGATGTTTCACCTCACATACTAACTGAAGAATCTTAAAGAACTAAAATGAGAAGTCCAGTTGCGTTTCACTGAAGCTCCTAGGATTGCCATGACCTGGATGACTGAGAATCTATTTGTCATCCAGTTTTCTTTTCTCCAGGGCCTCCAGCGCAGAGCCACACCGCACCCCAGTGAGCTTAAGGTGATGAAGAAGGTGATCGAGGAGAGGAGGAATGAAGCCTACACATCCAGACCTGATGGGGAAGAGGAGTCCCTTGACCCACAGGTACAAACATCATACCTAATAATGATTATTCTGTCTGTAATTTAATAATGTAGGGAAAATCATTGGTGAGTATGGGTAATTAACAACTTTTAGAACACAAGGAAAATAAAATATTCATCTAATTTTGTACTGAAACTTTAGGAGAAGCGGCTCAGTGACCTCTCCAATCAGAGCCACGACTCCCAGGTGTCCAACAGCACACTGTCGGCCACCTCCCATGAGGACAGACAAAATGTGACGGTGGTCTCGCATAAGGACCTCGTGGACGGCCATTCCCCTCAGGAGGAGGAAGACTTGGATGAGATGGAGGTGGAGTACATTGAGGTGAATACTGAAAACATCCCATCCATGAGGATCCTCTACAGCTCCTCTTCCTGTAAAACTCTAAAATCTCCTCCCTTCCTTCCTCCAGCCCACCGTGCACTTTGCAGAAGAACCCATCATCCGTGGCGGGGACGAGGATGACGAAGAGGACGGCGAGGATGGCGAGAGGACCGACGAGGAGGACGAGAGGCCGGCTTTCCCCGCGGAGAAGCAGCGTCTGATCAGAAAGGACACGCCGCACTACAAGAAGCACTTCAAAATCACCAAGCTGCCCAAACCCGAGGCTGTGGCCGCACTGCTGCAGGGCTTCAACCCCGACGGCCTCAACTCTCAGGCCGCTGAGGACGAGCAGGACGACGAGGAAGAGCAAAGCATGGGAACCCCTCAACATCACAGAATAGATGAGCTGGATGACAGCCGGCATCAGGTCAACTCCAGTCAAGTAAAGGTAAAGGAGAGATCCAGACTCGTGATGCAGTTTGGGTATGTGTGCGTAGAAATGGTTATATAAGTAGAAAAACATCGTACAGCCGCACCTGCAAACACATATATGCAAGTAAGCAGCACGGAAAGTAGAAAGGTTTAATCATACGTACACTACACGCAAATGAGAATATATTTTTGCTTTGCTTATTGCCTCTTTGTAAACACTGTTTGCACAGAGTGCCCTTACCACCTTGCACGTTGCATTCAGTTTGGAGTGGGCTGCTATCACTTCAGATGGATGTGGCGTCGCATGCAGGCTCATTGTGGAAATGAAAACGTCTTCCCCTTGTGCTATAAATCAAGGTTAAAAGCTGAAAATTTAGCCACAAACTCGCTAGCAGTCTCCCCTAGCTTCCTCAAACTATATATAAAAACATACTTGTGGTTGATATAAATCAGCCAGAGGCCACTTTAAACCCTTGTTTCCATACAAGACTGCATTTTTAATCTCTCTACATGCGAGTAACACACCAATTCTCCGATGAACCCAGCCTTTCTTGCACATCACCAGCCCAGTTCAGCACTAAACTCCTCACCATTATCAGCCACCTGCCGATTTAATTGAATAATGACATTTTCACACTCTGCTTTTGTAACATTGAGCGTGTGTGTGTGCTTTAAAGTGTGAATGGAGCGAGTGGAGTCTGCTCAGGTGCTGCAAAATGAATCTCTTGATCGATCATTAGTATTCGGGGAGATTTAATCAGAGCTGTTGATTTATCATGCTAATTGTAGAAATGCTTTTTTTTTTAACACAATGATCCGCTTTAAAAAAGAAATCTGTTTTGTGTGTGTTTGTGGATGTGGGACTGTTTGTGTGGATGGACTCAGGCCAACCAGAACATGTACTGGCAGAGCTGGAATGAGAGATCCAACGAGCCTTTGTTTGTGTCGAAATTATCACGAGAGGTTTAAGTCATTGTGGAGATTCTTCATCAGTTTTTGTAAATGGAATTCAGTAAAATTAATTTATGTTTTTGCCAGACATTCACGGTGTCGTCTTGTAGATGTTTTTCTGTTCTGTAACTTCTCTCAGTCTTTACATAAGTAGGTTTCTTGTCTACGTTCAGTCTTGCTACCGGAGGAGATTGCTATTTGTGGTGTGGAGGCTGGGCTTGTTCTGGTTTGGGAGCTTTTGCCTTCTTTTGTCCGCTCTCTCTACACTGTGTGTTGTTGCACTGTAGCTCAGCTCCTTGGTCTTGTCTTTCCACCTCTGCCTGTATTTGCTTGTTGGTGGCTGGGGAGTGAGTGTGGAATCACTTCTGCTTCAAGGTGAACCATCCCAGTGGACTTTGAAGTCCCACAACCTGCAAGCAGATAGTGGAATGTTGAGTGTGTTGGGTGAAGTTTATGGAGAGTGTGAGGAAAGTGTATTTTTTTTTCTTTTTGTGTGTGTGTATGTGTGTGTGTGCATATTTTTATTTTGGCCTGACTAATCCGCATGCCTCTCGCTGGTTCCTGTCCTAACAGGGGGTGTCATTTGATCAAGTCAATAATCTGCTGATTGAACCTGCTCGAATTGAGGAGGAAGAGGTCTGTACCTACTCTTTCCCGTCCAACCTGTCTCTCTGTCCCTCACTCACCCACTCATTTATCCACCTGTATTCAGAAGTGGAGACAGAAAATTCACGGTTAATCCGAACCAATCACTAGGGAACCCCTAACCACAACTCATTTACCAGAGGGCCAGTGTGGCAGAACCTGGATACAGGACTGAAGAAGACATTTTATCTGTTAAATTCATTTTTCACTGGACAGCTGGAGTGTTGACACTGTGGTGGCAAACATGTAGGGAGATTCAGACTAATGTATTCACTGATAATGTGCAAAGCGACAGCATTTTCACATCATGTGACTGGAGCAG
Source organism: Chromis chromis (assembly GCA_900302755.1). Lineage (NCBI taxonomy): Eukaryota > Metazoa > Chordata > Actinopteri > Pomacentridae > Chromis > Chromis chromis. Next base: position 4,457 of record OMNN01001520.1, on the reverse strand, counting down.
TGCTTTATTTTCCTGCTTGAAGGCTGCAGCTCTTTTCTGTTGATACAGGAAAAGGTTAAGCTTAAGCACTAGCATGTTTACTCCCGTATATCCTCCAGAGAAGCCTGTTACACAAGATTATGTTTAATCTTTGTCATTTGTTTGTCCATCTTGTTGAACAAACAGTGCTAGATAAATATTAAGAACATGCAGTCTGTGCAAGGGCATATCATGTAGAATGACCAGCCCTGTGTGGTTTTTTCTTTTGTAAAGTTCATTGACAGCAGCTTTGCACATGGCACAGCGCCTGAAACACGACAGACTTTTACGGCAACCTGCCAAATATTCCTAATTTGTCGCAAACCCTGGCCTTCGTAAGTAATTATTAATGCCCTGGATGCCCACAGCTGTGTTGTCCTCCTCAAGCTGAACCATATCTCCAAAATGTTTACACACTTGTGCCTATTTGTCATTCTGCTATTTTTTATTTTTTTGCTAAAATGCTGGCAATGCTCCACGTAGCTACAACTCTGACTGTAGACCCAGTGGTGAAAGTCTCAGTCCCACATCAGGTTCTGGTGCACTGCGCCTCTCCTGCCTTTCCTCTGCTTCTCCTGCTTTGCGCCTTTTCATCCCCTGTCCATGCTGTGTTGCCCTGGAATGAATGGGCTGGTTGCACTGTGACGAACAAGTCTCCTTTACCAACTCCCTCCAGGTTTTCCTTCAGCATACAGGTGTACAGAGGCGGTGTTTGAAGGCCAATTCATGGTTTCCACATCCACATGTGAAGATTGATGCAGAAAAGCAGACAGCGGATGCATTCCTGTTCATATTACAATAAACATACAATGTCAGTGTATGTAGACGGTAGCATTGTGCCTCATATCTAACACAGAAAAACTCCTGTGGATGTCCGCAATTATAATTTTATATGGAAAATCTCATTGTACAGTCTCCACAAAGAATAAGCGTTTGTTTTAGGCACTAATTACTTCCTGGCACATTCTCAGTTGGTGCTTGCAGTGTGTTCAGTCGGCTCAGTCAAGTTTTGGGCTCCATGCATCAGCAGGGGCCCTTGTGGATTTGACTGGATGCTGAAATGTATGTACCTGTCCTGACATGTGGATGTGGACAACATGAATTGGCCTTGACTCAGCCCCCAACCACAAGAAGAGCTCGGGATGGATAAAGAAGTTTACTACTGGTAGTCTAATTTTAATAGTGCAAACCTGTATGAATAACACATGGTTGTTTAAAACGTAAGGAAGAGCATGTTTGATATTTGATGAATTGTATTTTTATTTATCTTTTTTTTTAAAGATTTTTTTCCCATTTATTTTCTATTTGCATGATTTTTTTTTGGTCTGAAATAATGTCTTTGAACTCTACGTGAAGAAACCTTGCAAGAAACATTTGTTTTCACTCTTGTTAGACAATTGTACACCTAAATACTAATGTCATCTCATTACATCGAATGCTGGAGTCTGAACAGTAATACAGGCTCCAAAGTCTTCTCCACATCCAGGACACTTCTCTGCTCCCTTTGACATTTCCCTTTTTCCTCCCATCACTACCTCATTCATCTTCATTCCTCCTCTTTTTGCATGGCTTGCAAGTACAAAGTATACACACAGTCTCTTACAACTTGTTATAGTGTCCGTGAAGTCCCAAACATACACAGCACACATTGTATTGTTCCTGATAGGGGGTTAGTCTCTGTTAGTCCAGTTAAAAAGGGCTTCGGATAGTGTGTTCAGTTTGGTGGCTAAAGGTTGATGATTTAAACTCCATCTTTGACTGAATGAGCTGTAAAAACTAATCTGGCAAACACAAAATCATCCACCTTCCATTGAAACTGACACGAGGCTCCCTGCAGGTGTTTCTCTATCCTTCTGTTGGCACAATTACAGGATGCAGCACTGATTAACGCCACCTTCTGGCAGAAAGAGGGAGGTCACCCACAATCTAAACCATAAAGCCAAATATGTGGGGAAAAAATTTAGTGTTATTTAAAAATTTTAAACAACATAATTGTGGGCTCCTCTCTTTTTTAATCTGCCCTGAGATGAGTGGTGTTTTGTGGGGTTTCACTACTAGTATTGTTGACTCCCCCCTCCTCAACTTGCAGCACACCCTGACCATCATGCGACAAACAGGCGGCCTGGGTATCAGCATCGCCGGTGGGAAAGGATCGACGCCTTACAAGGGAGATGACGAGGTAAGACGGGCACCTGGAATATGTATATGTTTAAGATTTTACAAATCACAGATGATATAAGTTCATTCTTCCTGTGTCTTTAGGGAATCTTCATCTCCAGAGTATCTGAAGAGGGTCCTGCAGCCAGAGCAGGGGTTAAAGTTGGAGACAAACTCCTCGAGGTGAAAATCAGTTTGAACACACACTCAGTGTTTGTTTATTTCAATTCAATTTTATTTATATATCGCATATTTACAACACGTCATCACATAGCGCTTATCATCATAATGAAGAAGAAAACAGGAAACCCAACAATCCAGAAATTGCTTTTGGAATCCCTATAAGCAAGCAGTCCGCAACGGTGGGAAGGAACCAAAAACCCCCTAGGATAGGGATGGGGGGTAAAAACCTCCGACAGAACCAGGCTCAGGGAGGGCGGCCATCTGCCTCGACCGGTTGGGTTGGGAGTGAAGATGATGTGGGAGGGGATAGCAGGAGAGGTTGAGGTGGGGGTGGCAGGACAGCATATTCTTGTGTTATATAGAATTAACAGCTGACAAAACAAACAATTTAAGGACACAAGGCCAATTCAGTTTACTCTGTTAAGGTTTGCTGCAATAAAAAAAAACATCATTCTTTTTATTCCCAGGCTTTGCTGTAGCTCAGGGACACAGTATCCTCCCCTTGTTACCTGATACAGTGTGCATGGAGTTCCAGTGTTCATATTCATAATGGGCAGCCCCACTCTTGCAGAGGATTAGTTTACAGTCTAAGGTGTCGATCTCTCCCACAGCTGTTCAGCACATATGTCCTAACCTCATATCCTAAGCAATTATTATCGTTTCTACAATACAAAAACCCTCTTTCACTGCAGAAACATGCTTCTTTATGGCAGTAATTGCATTATGGGCTATTTTTGCACATGGCGATTTAAATTAGATTCTGAGCAGCCCAGGATCAAAGTGTAAAAACAACTCATCGGCACGTAGAACGTTTTCCCCCCCTCAACACAAAACCTTGGCTTTGTTTACCTTTTTCACTAATCCTGCTGCATCACAGAGGAGAACATATTGTATGTGGGCCAGAGTTCACATCTGAGACTGACATAACCGGTCCGGTGTTATGCAGAAACATGTTTGACACAGTTTTTGCATAACTCGCCAAAGGTTTTCCACTGAATCATCTCTGGGCCTGACTGCTTTCTGAAAAACAAAACAAATATTTAAAGTTTTTAATGAAGATTGCATGTTTAGGATTGTTTGCCGTCACTGTACACAAGTGATGGGGGCTCACAGCTTAGTTGTGGGCGGACTGCATGTACTTTTCCTTTGCCATCCTGTGTTGGTTTCAGGTTGCAGGCAGAGAGGGAGACACATTAGGGTGGAATTTGTGAAGAGGCTAAGGGGCTTTTGTCCCTCCCGACACTCCCACCCAAGCTTAATAAAATAGGCATTCACATAAAACATATCGGTTAACACATTCCAAACGCCCCTCGCAGGTATATTACTCTGCTAAGCTCTGCAGTCACATCGTGTACACTGCTTTTTTTCCAGCAAAATTTGAGGATAATTAGGCCAGTAGATCAGCAAGAACACAGCGTGACCCAGTCTTTCCCATTATATCTGCCTTCCAGTCAGCGTTAATGCAATGAGTGATTCTTCTGTTAGCTGCCTTTGCCCCAGTTTTGCTGTCTTAACCGCTCGAATAAGAAAAACAGGAAGTTTGTGGCAAAGGTTGGGTCTTTTAGGAGAAGGAGGAGGAGGAGGAGGAGAATGGCACGCCAGATGTGGAATCCCAAAGTTGTAAACAAGTACACGAGGGTGTGTGCAGGCAGATAGGTAGGGACTGCTGCGGCGTTGAAAACAAGCCCTCGTGCTCGGACTTGTTCGGATTTCACATCGGGGAAGGGCAGCGCAAGAAAAACAGCAGAGGAGGAAGTGCATTTTAGCGGAGAAATGTTCTGTAGCAAATCATCCCATCTTATGAAAACAGACTTTGCCGAGGATGTCGAAGCAGCGAGTGCGAATGCGTCACGGTGTTTGGAGAAACCACAGCTGAGTCAGGGGAGACGGCGGCTTTCGCTTGAGCCGTAAAAATTAGTTATTGCTAACGTAATGATAGCTGGTGAGGTGATACCGAATGAAATCATCAGTTACATGTAATGTGTTCTTAGAGGGATCAAAGTTACAAACCACATCTAAGGCTTTGGTGCAATTCATCAAGAGTGAGATGATGAAAATGGTGTATATCTATCTTGTATTGTGCGTTATCATACCTCACC
>OMNN01001519.1:0-13283 GCA_900302755.1 Chromis chromis | reverse complement strand
TATGGGGGAGGGATTCTTACCCCAGTTTACCCTAATTACCCATTCATTATAACAGTTGAAAAACACTAAAACTGAAGTCTTTAATAAACAGTCGAGTGATATTTTAGTGGTAGTTTAACTGGCCATTATGTAAACTAACCATTATGTACATAGGAGCAATTACTTAAAGCTCAATTTAGCTTGATTAGCTTAATTAAAGCTGCTGTTACCCACAATTACCACCAGACTAATATGAGGTTTACCTCTCTAGCCTGTTAGCACATTCTACTTTTTGGCATCTCTACAGGCAAACGCCTACTGGTTTGCAGGTGTAAGTTATTGATTGTTAATGGGTTTGGTTCATAACATGCTAGCTAATAGCAGCAGAGCTAACTTTGACCCCCCCAGCTAGCTAACAGCTAATGATGATTAGCTACTAACAGCTACTCTTACCGTCCTCCGGGTTCAACGCGGTACCAGAGGAGGAGGTGACAGGAGGCCAGGTGGACCTCCAGCTCCGGAGTGCTGCCGGTTCTGCAGGCTGTCAGTTAACATGCTACAGCTGTACACACAGTTATATAGAGTCCTCATGGCAACAGGTGGCCAATGAGAGCTGCTGTCACTGCACTGTGGGCTGGACAGGCACCAAATCTGATTAGTGTGGATTCTCCTGAAAGTACTGGAGAAGACAAGAGAGTTAGTCTGTCAAAGCTGTGCAGGCACAGTGGAAACATAAAGAAATGATTTTATTAGGGTTTTAAAAAAAAAAAAAATATATATATATATAATACATTCTCCATCTGCACCAAATAGTAAAACATGCAGAAAATGTACTTAAAGTAGGTTATATACAGGGTTAGGGTTATCATTTGAATGCCAAATGATTCAAAACTGCATCATCTCTCAGTAATTGCATTACTTCTAACCCAACAAGTAGATTATTTCTGTTATGAAGAAACTAATTATTTAAACAGACTACATTTAAAATACAGCCCTCAGAGAAGCAACTCAGTGCAACAAAAACGATGAGAAATGAATACACCTGTGACACACAATTTAGAAAACCTGTCCAATCAGTCTAACTGAATTAGCACAATTATAAAAACTAGACTAAACAATTATAAAACTAGCACTCGGAGAGCACAGACCTCCGCCAAGCAGCTCATTTCCACCCATATTGTGATTTCCACCCTATGTGATAGTCCTACATTCCTGGATCCAGATGGTAATCCAGAACATCACCAACATTTAATCATCTGTTCCCTGTCCCATTATCAACATTTCTTGAAAATTTCATGAAGTTATCTTGTTATCATCAAGTTATCTTGCTAACAAACAGATAAACGATGACCTGTGAACAACACAACTTTCTTAATTTTGGACCTATGTATTATGACTCCACAATGAAATAAACACAGTTGCAGCAGAAATTGCCAGGCACACAACGAGCCATCTATCACTAATTAGAGCCACAGTGATGATGCCATAGACAGTGCACTATTGCACGATCAAGCTCTGAAAAACAGACATGCAGCTGCTTCAGACTTGGCACAGGGGTTATTAATGATAACTGGAATTTTTGTGACAGCTCAGACGGTGTGAAGAACACTGTATAAGCTCAAGCTCTATAGATGGTGTCCTAGAACAATACATTAATGTCAATACGATATTTTTCTTTACTTTTATACTTTTATTCTTATAAAAGTATAAAAGCATATTCCATTTAGAATTTTATCTTATTCTATTTTAACTACCACATGGCTGCTAAAACTATCGTACAGTTGTTGCTACCGTTCTGTGTCCAGCTGCTCTACGTGCCTTGAATTGCCACAAGGGGACAAAAGGGGATAAAGTTTTTTGTATTGAATTAAATTGAATTGAACAACCCTGCTTGTGGTTTAGAACAAAACTGTAAGATTAAACTTTGCTAAAATTATTTGGGCAGATGAGACCAATGTGAAATGCTTTCGGCATGAACCTAGCTAGGACTATTACAGAAAATGTATAGTCCTGACAGTGAAACACGGATATAAGTATGATAATAAGGGGCTGCATCGGGTAGTGGTGGCCTAGTGGTTTGTGAAGCAAACTTGTAACCGGTGGGTCGCCGGTTCCGGTCCCCGGACTGGCAAGAGGTTGAGGTGGGAAAGTGAGAGTGACCGCTTGTCCCAGTCACCACCACTGTGGGCCCGTGAGCAAGGCCTTTAATCCCTGACTGCTCCCCGGGCGCTGCACCGCGGTAGCCCACTGCTCCTAGTATGTATAGTTAAGGTTAACTTTGAATAGGATGGGTCAAATGCAGAGAAGGAATTTCCCCAAGGGGATCAATAAAGGTTAGATTATTATTAAGATTATTTGACAGGAGTGTCTTGTAAAGTTCCCGCTGTTAATTCTTGTTGATTTCCCTTCCAGTTTTATTTTGGTATATCCTGTTGTATGTTTGTGTTCACCCTCGTTTTAGGTGTCTGTACACTTCCTGGTTTTTGCTTTCCCGCCTGTTTGATCACCTGTCCCGTCCTATGTGCCCCACCTGTGTGTGATTGTACTTCCTGCTTCAGAGTGTATAAATACTCACCCAGCCCATTCCTCATGTTCCTTCCCAGTTGGTCTTTTCAGCATCCCAGCCCTGTTTCTCCACGCGGTCTTCCGTGTGTTACCTGTGTGCCTGGTATGTAAAGCTTTTGTGTTTCTTTATTGTTTGCCTTCATTTACTCCATGCTTTTGTTGTCGTTTGGATTCTTGAGTTACTTTTGCCTGCTCCTTGTGCTTTTGGTTGATCTGGATTTTGGAATCCGCTTAGATTGAAGTTTGCCTTTTGTTCATTCTACTCCTGTTGTTAGTGTCTGCATTTTGGTTCCTTCACTCTGTTTTCCTTGATAGACAAAACACTGAAAGTAACAGACAGATTTGAATCTCGGTAATGGAAGGTATAAGTGTATTTTTAATGCAGTTTTTAATTTTAAAAGAGCAACTACCCTACTGTTTAAGGCACAATGTGACGTCAGTTTACCTTGATACGTATCCAGAATAAATCAGTTAGAGAACCTGGACTGGTAAAGGAGATGATTGACTGCATTATTGAATTGCTCTGCGATGGTGATTTATTATTTTCACTCTGTGTTTTTCCAGACAAGATGAAACTAGCAAAGTTCACCTTGCTTTGTAAAAATGGTGGTAAATGTAGTATATTTTGGCCAGTGTCCTTACTACCACATTTGTCAAATCAAAGAAACTGAGACTTTATCTGTTTCCAGTTTATTTATTTAAACCTGTCTTGTCTGAATATGAATCATTTAACAAAGTCTTTTAAAGTACATTGCCTTTCTGAGAATTAGTCAGTTTAGAAAGTCTCTTGTGTTTATAATAATACAGGAGACTTTCCAGTGTGCTACTTACATAGATTTTTGTAAATGTCACAGCTATATTCATCATTTTTATTTGTTATGAGCCTCGTTCCATTGTTTATTTGGATTGACCCACTGAAATGTTGGGTGTTGCTCCGTTTGGCTTTTAAAACATCTCAGATTTGATGGAGTCTTGCTTTTAGTCTTTGCTGCAATTTTAGGAGCTTAATTTTCACCATCAGTCCAAATATTGTCACAGGATGATCCAAATTCCTGAAACAGAGAATATCTTGTATAGCTGCTGCGTGGGAAGAGTTAACCCATGTAATCAAAGTTTTCATAATGTTTGTATTTCCCATTGATTTCCAAACAACTCCTCCTTAATTGCATTTTGCAGGATTTGATGTTTCTGGCTTTCTTGCTGTGCTACCTTAATTGTCTAATCCATTTTCAGAATTGACTTTATTTTAAACATTATTTTCAGTTTGGAAGTTTTCTGTTTTGTTAATGTCACCATATGAAGTTATACTGTACAGCTTTAAATTTGTAATTTGCGACCGCAATTTATACATCCATTCTCCCTATTTGTCACTGCTGCTGCTCATAGAGTAGCATTTCACGAGTCTCCACCTCAGTGTCTACCTGCAGGCTCTGAGTGAAGAGGGAATATTTGGTCTGTATGCACCAATCTCCAGCTAAAAGTTAAGTGTTTTCACCCAAAGGACCTGATTTTTAATGGTGTCAAGTGCAGAAAATTTCCGGAGAGTGTGGAGTCATTTGGGCTAAACTACTGACTATCAGCAAATACTGTAGCCTGGCCATTAATGAAACTACAGGGTCTTGCATTCTTTCTTTCTTTTTTCCTACCACAAGTTAAGGTCAGAAGAAGCGTCCGTCAAAGCTGCAGGGTTTTTAAATACTGGGTATGTTTGAAAAACTTAGCTGAGTAATGGAAGGCGGAGAGCATTGCACATAACTAAGTCCAAGTGAAACCAAAAGAAATTAGTTGGAACAAAAAATCTGTATGAGCACATAGAGAATAAGGAGTAACTGATGGAGGTAACCGGTGGGTGAACATGGTGCAAACAGGGCTGAAAGGACAAAAATGGCTCTTAAAAAAACCTGTGAGGGATGTCATGGAGAGTTTGTCCATGAGTTCACTGTTAATCGAAGCAGAAACACACACCTCTACACGCTTCATTTTCAAGTCGGAATAAAAACCTTTATTTTCATATATGCTGCTACAAATTGCAGTTGTTTTCTGGCATGCATAGTTTCACACAGTTAAGACAAGAAAAAGTCACAAAGTAAGATTTCCCTTTTTGAAGAACATCTTAACTTTACAGCATGCATATACCCTCATGTCCATTCATGAACAGTCTACCAATAATCCAGCTGTCCCAACAACCAAAGGGCATTTCAAGTTTAGGAAATGCAATCCAATGCATTAAATTTCTGAAAAATACAGCATACAATTACTACACTGAATTAGACTGACGTGATATTTTTGTAAACTTTCTTTGGCTTTTTTCTTTTCATAAAGAAGCTCCTGTTGCTTCCTTACAAACATCGACAATGAAGGAAATGAGATTGGTATCAGAGATCAGACTGACTAAGGGGGTGTTTATGGATGAGGTTGATTGTTCGATTCATTTTGAGGTATTAAAGTTAGAAGTGTACATGTTTGCACCAGAAGTCACTTCAGAAGTGTCCTGTAGGCTCAGTAGACTCACAGTAACCCAATGAATAAATATGTTTATCAAAGCGCTCCGATAGAAATTAAAGCATCAACAGAATCTGTCTTTCATTTATTGATTTAACCCTCGCCCCACAGCGAGATGTAGATGATTTCTCGCAACATAGTTACGTATTCTGAGTATTCATGCAGTGTAATATTCAGAATTTGTAATAAAAAAAACACATGTAATTAAAAGGCCTATCACAGTAGTCAAGAGTAGCAAGAATTTTCTTCTAGACGTTTTGCAGTTGAAGGAGTCTGGTAGTCAAATGCACACCGGAAATGACATAAATATATATATCACAGTAAAATAGGCATTATGTTATTAAAGTCAGAAGAACTGTATCAATGCTACATTACACATAATGACCGAACAGACACTAGCTTGCCTTAACCAAAGTTTGACGACAGTCTCCAGCGACATATTACATCTACAGCATAGAGGGGAGAGAAACGACAGTATGCACAAAACACAAACGCACAGCTTCGACAGGATCACATGAAATATTTCCATATTGCCATTTGTATTTGTGCTTAATATAACCCCAGCATTCAAAAGGAATGTGCTGTATTTGTTGGATGTTTGCTGGCATACTGCTGTCTTAAAAACACGTCATCCTAATCGCTACAGTATTAACAACAATAGCATAGATTTAGTAGGTGTTTGAGGAAAATAGCTCAAACGTCACATTAACCGTTACCCATTGGGTCAACAGCCGCATCAGCATTAGAAATGTCGTCAAAGGAAAAAAAAAATGTTTTTAAAATATATTTTTGCAAAAGTCAGAAGTGCAACCGTTGGTTTTGTTTATGCTCTAAGAAACAGCAGCAGCATCATTTATTAACAGTGTTGCTCCCGGCTGCAGTCGTCAGCCGTTGTGCTTCAGCGTGGCAGTTTCAGGGCAGGGTTGATATGTTTTCTTTTTCTGTCTTGTTCATTGACAGTTCAGGAAGTTCGAGATCCATCAGTATTCTGTGCTGGACTCCTTTTCCCCTCCTGTTCCAGCAAAGAATCCAGGTTGTGTTTTAACGTCTCGGCGCCCAGCCAGGAACTCATCGAGACATCATTCGCACAAATTCTGTGAAGTAAAGGAAAGGCGTTTACATAACTCGGTGGCCTGCTTTAACCTTGTACCTGGGTGTGTGGAGCACCTGCTAACCTTGCAGTAGCAGCCGTATCTCAGGAATGTATTATTTGCCTGCCAAGTGCTGAATACAAATTATTTACATGAGAGATTTTGTGCCACTAGATGAGCACAGCTTCAGCTCCAAGTCACGCATATTTGTTCATTTTGTTACAGGGAACTTCAGTAATTACTAGGTTCCATATTGTGCCCATTTTTATCAAATTAATCAAAGTTTTACATGTCCTTATGGTGTGTCTTTAAGTTTTTTCAGCTCGAAATACTACAAAGATGATTTATTTCACCTCGACTGTATATCGCCTGGTTTTAAGGCTGTTCTAAACGGGCTGTTTTATTCTGAAAACCAATGAGCTGCTGGGTTAGGGTTCTGTTCCCAGCCCCTTTAAGAAGAACATGCTGTTTGAGCTGGATGATTATTGATTAATAGGTGTTGAATTCTTGCTTGCTAGTAAAGCTGGGTTTTTATGTAATTATGTGGTCGCTTGAGGAACGGCATAAGAAAATGTCTTCATAGCTGAACAGCTTTTACTTTACACCTTCAAGTTTATAACAACCACAAAACACAATAAAAATGCTTCTTGTTTTATCACATAGGAATTTAGCCGGACAATGTCTGTCACCAGAGAAAAGGTTTTTACTTGACACACCTGCTTAGCAACTTAGGTGACAATTACAATTTTACAGATGCCTAAAAATATGTGAGTCTGATTACAAAAAGCAGTACCTTAAATATTTTTTTATATTTACAGTGGAAAGAACTGACAAACATTGGGACAAAGCCACATATTTATCACTGCTCTCAGCAGTTTGCTTCAACCCTGCTGAGCATCTTTGCATCTTTAAGCTCATTGTTTGGGATTTACAGCTTTCAGCTTTAAACTGCTTAGGTGAAAACACACTGCTGCTCCTTGCACCTTTGCATGACCCTTGCAATAAGAAGTATTGAACTGCAGTGCCTCAATCGGGGAAAAAAATTCTAAAAATGTTAGCTTAGAGTCATATGTGGACACCTGCTACATCAACTTGATATCTCACTTGGGGAGTCAGTCTCCAGACCTATGGCTTACCAAGCAATATCTTTTTTGCTATAGACTTTGTAATGATCGGAGTGTGGCTCATACAGCTTCTGATATTTCGTCGACCTTAAAAACTAGTCTCTTCATCCACTGTTTTCCACATGTAAGAGACAAACAGCGAGAGGTGAGGAGAGGAGAAGAGCTACTATGGGAGTCGAAATAATCAAGAGGGAACGAGTCTAACAAAAAATGGATGGATGAAAATGGGTGTGAAGTGTCATGGAGCGGCATGCTGACACTGCAGTATATTTTGGCTTTCACTCCTCTCATAGTATCATTAGGCTCTAAAATCCAAGTAACGGACAAACATTGTTACAAAGACTAGTTGTTGAACACTGGGGCATTTAGCAGAGAGCTAAGACCAAAAAACACTTTACACTTACAGCACATTTGTCACATGGACACAAGCACAACCTTAAATGTCACTTTGTGTTGCGACTTAATGCTGCACATATACATAAGTCACTCTTTGCAAAATATTACATACACTATGTCAGTATTGTGGAGCTTGTTACCAGAAGGTGGACAACAAATCAGTTTATGCAAGTTTAATAAAAGCAAGGTTAATAATGCTAGATATATTCATCTTCATTCATTTTCTGTCATTGTGCAAGATTAGTCATCAAGTGTTCACTATAGTACAGTATTTATATTTAGTCTTTATTACCTCCACCAAGCGCGAAGCGGAGGTTATGTTTTTGCCTGCGTTTATCTGTCTGTTTCTCTGTTTGTCAGCAAGATAACTTGAAAAGTTATGAACGGATTTTGATGAAATTTTCAGGAAATGTTGATAATGGGCCAAGGAACAAGTGATTAAATCTTGGGCGTTCTAGTAATTTGTCTTTGCTGATGGATTGCATGCAGAATGTATGGGGAAAAAAACATGAAAATATGTTGCTGTAAGTGTAGTCGCACCGCTGAGAACAGCAATACTTGCTTATATTTTCATCCCTGGCAGGCTGTGTGCATCTTTTTCTCAGTGGGTATTCTATGAGGTGACATAATCCCTCGAACGGAGATAATCTGACAGACAGACCTACTGCCTTCATCCCCTGCACCTCACTATCAGCGTGGTGTTGGGATATAAGCCAGACACATGTTGGGATTTCTGCTTATACTGTGTGTGTGTGTGTGTGTGTGTGTGTGTGTGCGTGCACGTATGTTGAAGAGATAAATGGAAGGATTGGGTGAGAAAGATACCAACAGAAAAATTTTATGTGTAATCATGTTTGATTTCACATCTCTGCCTGCAGTAAAATGTTACACAAGATTTTTACCTTCAAAGTCTACATGTCCGTCTCCGTTGAGGTCAATGTCTCGTAGGATCTCCTCCAGATCTCTGTGTCCAACCTGAAAAAGTCAGGATGTGTGAAAAGTGTGAACTTTAGTGGCACAAACTTGAGAAGATTTACAAGTAGAGAGAACTGAGAGAATTCAGGCAGACAGTGATTGATGGAGAACTGAAGAGAGGAAGACAAACTCTCCCAGCAGCTCTGTACCTGTTGTCCTAAAAGTTTTTTCATAGCTTCTCTAAGTTCTGCAGTGCTGATCTGGCCGTCGCCGTTGGTGTCAAACTGGAAATGAGAAAAAATAGGCAGATTATTAAAACAGAAAAGCATTATTTAGGGCTGAATTGAATTAAAATTACCAACTCTGTCTTTTCTCTTTTGTCACTGTTTTCAGATAGTATTGTTTTTGGTATGACATGGCTACTATTCCTATAATCACCTCTCTATTAAAGATAAAACTCAATAAATATGAAGTCAGCTCAATACATTTATCAAAATTTATCTTAATTTTTCTCTCTTAGCTGCTCTTTGTGTCTCTCCTCACCTCCTTGAATGCGTCCCTCAGCTCCTTCACTCCTATCATGTCTGCTGTTTCAGCCAGAAGTTTGGGCCCCATGAGTTCAACAAAGTCCTCAAAGTCAACATGTCCTCCCACTGATGGGCAGATTGAAAAGAAGAAAATTATTTAAACACAGAGACAAAAACTGACTCTGAAACAAAGAAAGCACATTGAGGGAGAACCATAATTTTCAATCATGCCAACATACATCAAATAAATATAGAGGCAATAATAGAGAATATAGCTGTATCAATTCAAAGTTGAAATGAACAGTGCTTCAAAGTAAAGGTGTAGGAATTGACAATGAGACAAATAAACAAGCAAATAAAATCACATGAATAACAATTACAAAACACTTAAAAGCAATAAAGTCATTAAGTTTAGAAAAAAAGATTCAAATTTTTGTCAACAGTATTAATGAGGTCAACTTTAAGTTATGTTGAAGGATATTTTAAGTATGTAGGGCACAGTAGGAACAAGAAGATCTTCACAACTCTGTATGACTTTTTGGCACCTGCTGGGTGAATCATGACCGTGAGTGGGTATGATGGCAACCAATATTCCTGATAAGGGGATGAGCATTTGTACAATATAAACATGTATAAATGCTGATCCGTCCTCCCTAATGGAGTGGGGAGGACATTTTCCTATAAATAGTAGGCAATGGTGTGTTCCATAACTATTTTTTACTATTACTGATGAATCTTAAAGCAGTGTGATTCACTGCATCTAACAGTTTGAAACCATCCCATAAGTAACATCCCAGCACAGAGGAAAACTACTTCAACAGTTTGTTTTTCATAACTGCAAAAGCCCAATTGTGATTTCAGCTTTTTATAACAGCGTGACAATATGGATTTTAAAATGTCTAAATACTGATAATGTGGCATTCTTTCTATTATGGTGTTAACAGAAAGAACCACTATGGCCAATATTTCTTGCATTTGAAAGTAACACATATTTGTTCAACCACAATCTACAACCAGTTTCAAATTTGTGACACATTTTTGGAGGACGTTAAAAATTAGCTGTAGATTTATAGTGGTAGTTTGAGAAGAATCTGCACAGGAATTAAAGACTGTCGTCTGCATAAAGACGGTCCAAGAACAGAGTCTTGGGAACTTCCAGTTGTAATGGCAAGCAAAGAGGACTGAATAGTACCTAATTATACACATTGTGATCAGAGATATAATTCTTAAACCACTGGCAGCTACCATTGTCAAAACCCAAACAAAAGCAAGGGGTGGTCAACTGTGAGAGCAGCGCACTGTTTTTGTCATCTAAAGCTGAGACTATATTTTAGTGTTGATGATGTCAACTGCTCATTTACAAGTGACTCATATATTTCTGCAAGACGAGACTATAGTTTTGAGATTTGATGCTAAGTATTTATTTTATATTTGCTGGCAGCTTTATGGAGAGAAAGACCATAAATAATCTTCCAAAGGTAATGCTAAGATTAAACCTATAAAGTATCTATTCAGAAATTAGCAGTGCTTAGGATTTTAATGCAAATGGTTTGCTTTTTACACAGCGATTTTCAATCATCAATATTGGATAATGAGTCAGCTATCATCCTACTGGAGACAGGAGTTAAACTAAAGAAGAGACTTTCAAATAACTGATAAGAGGTAGGAAATTGATTGGTTGTTAAAAGCAATACAAGAGTTATCTGAGAAGGATCATAGACATTAAATGCAGGTAGAGTTTTTTGAGGTAGATCTGACTATTTTGCATAAGAGTAATGAATAAAAGAGTGCAGAAAGTAGTTGATTTGAGCTTTTCTGACAGCAGAAGTGCACTTATTCCTCCACTGTCTAGAGTGTCTGGAAGAGGGTTGATCCTAAATTTTCTGCACCTTTTGATTCTGAGTGCTTGTCAGAGAAAAGAAAGGAGGAGGAAATAATTCACAGACATGTACAGACAAACACACAGATGCAGTATTAGTTACAGTTCATGTTGATCTGCTGGCTCAGTTCTATTAGCTCCATCTCTGTTGGCATGTAGCCCATGGTTCTCATGCAGTTCCCCAGGTCTTTACAGCCAATAAACCCATCTTTGTCTTTGTCAAACTCCTTGAAAGCTTCACGCAACTCTGAGAACAAATCATAAAACATGAATGTGAGAGAGCTGTAATGGAAATTACTTCAGAATATTTTGATAATGACACTCTTCCTAAAACATACCATCCATTTCTTCTGGCCTCAACTCTCGGTCCTGTGAGGGATCACAAAGCAAGGTCAGAGCTGATATTTTAAAAGTCTTGCCAACACCCAGCATCCCTCACACAACATGACGCTGTAGGAAATAAATAGGAAAATACAGAAATGTGCCACAGAGCGCCAGGATTCCTTCCAGCTAGAGAGGAAGAGCTCATCAGTGAGATCACTCAGTGAAGAAAACATGTAGAGTCTTAGCAATCTATTTCATAACTAGACGTTTGAATCAAAGTGAAACTGCAGAAATATAAGATACAGTGTTTGTTCTCTGTATCTCTAGAGTAGGTTTGATGAATTAATGTCTGTTTTTATATTTAAGTTGCCTGTGTTTCTCAAAGTGCAGATTTTAAGACTATGAAAAGATGCTAATTAAATAATATTCAGTTATGTGCCGTTGAATTAGAATGACTCAGCCCCTGTATCCATCTGAGAGCTCATCATCAGAACAGTTGTCTACACTGAGGATTTATGCATCACTGCTTTTTTTTTTTGAATAACAAGTCATGTTGTCAAGTCCTGCAAATAGACAAAGAAGTAATCACAATGTGAGGAGCCATAACCTGCCTTAATAATCCTCCATCTTGTTTCAAATGTCCACCATGTTTTTGAGTCAGCCTCGTGCATAAATATACACACAAACGCACACACTCTTTCATCCAGTATCAAGCACACTCCTTACATAAAGCTTTCGAGTTTTCACATCCTCAGAATACCGTCTCTTCACCTCCACCATTCTTCTTTGCATGCGGGAAGTGCTGATATTACAGTAGGTGATTACTACACACACTCATGAGGGCTTTGGGTTATTGTGCATGTACTGCATTGTGTGCTAATCTCTCTTGGCATGCATGCACATGATGTTTTCTGGACTTACGTACAGCCTGCCGGCTCTCAGCGAAGCCCTTGCGTAGAAAGATGCATGCAGGCCCCAGTACGTTGTGCATGGTGGCTCCGTTCTGGGCCAGGGCTACTAGTGGCTCAAGATAGGCCCCCCCAGATCCCCCTTCCTCACAGGACTGCACTGCTTTGTAGTTCTTCTTCTGGTCCTTGAGCAGCATCCGGGGTGGGGGGCCAGAGAATGGAAGCAGATGCAAAGACAGGGGTAGATAGAGACTGTGACTCAGTTTGTTGAGGCAAAGTGTCAACAAGGAGCCAGCATGGAGGTGGGATGGAAGGTAAGAGGGGGGGTTTAGGGGAGGATCATAGGTGACAGACACACATCTGTCAGTCACAGAAATGTTTGGAGTCAGGTCAGTCATGATGGAGGAAAACAACTCAGTCAGGGAGAAAAGGGGGTGTGATATCATGACACAGCAACTGATGCCATCTATGAACCCATCCTGTATGTCACCATCCTGCACAACAGTGTCCACATGATGTGTAACAGATAATACTGGAAGTTACTGCATAGTAAATATATAACAGCCTATTGCCCTGTAACCATTTTATATGATCTTTATCTTCTCATTTTCTTGCCTTAAAAGATCCTTCTGATTCATTACAAAATCAGCTTTTAGTTTTGTAGTTTTGACCAGCATTTGTAATGGTTATAACATTGTGCTCACCAAAACTAACTGATGAGATTTGGGGAAACAGTGTGATCACAGTCAGACTCCACAAACTGCCTGCGGTACACTTAAATCCCAATTTAGAGAATAACTCCCATATTTAAATTTGATCTACTGTAATGCATTCCTCTGCAATGAGGAATAATTACATTAAGTGGGTTAGATGTGGTCTTGTTTACTTCCTCACGAGTGTTCAAGTTCCCAAATCTCAGAATATAGTGCGTACAATGTCATCATAACCGATTTCAATGATAGCCATAAATACCAAAATTAAGTCTAAGTTGTACAGAATTGAATAATCTTTTAAAAGCCAGTTTAACTTTGCAGTGCAAATCTGTTAGCATTTGTTAGTAAGTTAGTTGGGGG
>OMNN01001518.1:4651-15015 GCA_900302755.1 Chromis chromis | reverse complement strand
GTGTATGTAACATTTTTGGTGGACCCCATGAAGAGCTCTGCTGCAGCTAATGGGGATCCTAATAAATAAACAAATAAACCAGTTCAGGGAAAAATTAGCTATGACATACATTGATTAAACCTAATTATATTAGTTATAGAACCATATGGACGGTGCTGGTTGTGCATAAGGAGTTTTAAGGTTAACATTTTGATAATCCAACACAGTCGGTGTTGTGTGTGAAGTAGTTTGGATGTGAGATTGGGTGATGACATTGCAGCGATTCTGGAGGCCAAGCAATCAGCCTGTTGTGAACAGGCATGTTTTTGAACGGGCAGCCCTCTAGTTATTATAAAAGGTACAAATCAAAGGCAGGACGAGCACAATATCTGTCAGCAACATTATCAGTCCCACAAACCTCAGTAAACCTGACATTTTTGGAAATAATCTCAGTCATCAAAAGTCCTGTGCTTTCACAAGCAACCAACAAGGGTCATGTAGCAGCAGAGCCACAGAGGGTTTTATTCTACTGAACATAACATCAAAGAATTGAGATGCTGGACAGAAATCTTGAG
Source organism: Chromis chromis (assembly GCA_900302755.1). Lineage (NCBI taxonomy): Eukaryota > Metazoa > Chordata > Actinopteri > Pomacentridae > Chromis > Chromis chromis. The sequence continues at coordinate 14,461 of OMNN01001518.1, read as the reverse complement.
AAAAAAAACTTCCTCTCCTTGAAGCAGAGCTTAAGTCACACATTTACAGCAACTAAACTGAACTTTGTGGCTGGTCTCTAAGAATAAGAAAGTGAAACCTTTGCTGGATAGAAATGACACAAGTGTTAGCATTTCATGTCCATTCACTCACGGTGAAGTCCTACAAGCTCCGCAATGTCTTCAGGGATGAATTATTCAAATTTTAGATTTGAGTCTATAGGGTGTTGTAAGACTGCTGTTGGGCATTGATTTTGTCATTCCAACTTGATTACGTCAAGTAAATACTGGAAAAGTACTTTGTTGTGTACAGTTGACAGGGCTGCACTGATTGTTCCTATACCTCCTGCAGTGTCTGATCAGATCAGGCTGCAGATTTCTTTAACACCATTCAAGCCTTTTATACCCCTGATTGCAGTGCATGGACCTAATCAAAAAACGTGATTTGTCTGTGCAGTGATTCAGCCAAGCAACCATGGGACCTCTGGTTCTCCATCTCTACTGAAAACTAGAGAATGGGGAAATTTTTTTTTCTTTTAGGTCAGCGTCCAACCATTTTCAGTTGTTAAAATTAGTCTTACCCTACTTTAACATCTTTGGGAAAGAAGAGTTCCTCTATCATGAGCCCTAATAACCAATCAGCCAACCTTTTGCCAGGAAGATTTAATTCTGGGTTAGAATTTGAGGCGGAAGAGATCAAGGTACCAACGGGCTTATGATCTCAGCCCTGGGAAAGCGGTGAGGCAGGAGGCTTGATGGATTGCTGCAAAACACCCAGGCTGAGTGTGCTTACCGATCTACTGTAGGAACGGATTGAGACAGGAAGAGATGGAGTGGAGCTGGATGTTTTGCATTCCACTCCTTCTGTAAGGCCAGTGGTGGTACAAATGAAAGAACGACCCCTGCTGGTGGTTCCACATTTTATGTGCTGGGGAGGAGTCAGCAGCTACTGTGCTTCAGTATGACAGCAACAGGATGTTTCTGCACATGAAAGAAATAAAGTGAAGCCTTTTTCAATAAATACTTTGTATTCTCTTTCAGCTAATGGGGAGTTTCCACCAGTGGTCACCAGCACAACAAGGCTGCCATTTAGACCACCTATTAGGACTTCCCCTACGTCCATTATCCATCCGAGCTCTCCCCCCTCAGATTACTGTAAGTATAAGCTGGATGTCCACAGTTAAACTGAATGTGTGAGCGTTGATAACATGTGGTTTCCTTTTACCTAGCAGGAGAATATTTTTCTGCAGTTGTTTTCTGTGTGTCTGTTTCTCCCTTTTGTCTTCACTGCTTTTGCTTTTGCTTTTGCTCACACATCAAACTCGCACACACGTATGCTTGCATGCCTTAATGATTCACAATTACTCTACACGTGCTAAGCACTGCACGATGCATGGACTGCAACAAAGTAAGTGTGCCCCCTACTGGTTGGCGCCACATGCACAAGTGAGAGAGTGCTGCAGAGATCTCCTTTGGCATTAAATGGAGCAGGACGGGCAGTTTTGAAGTGTAAAATCCTCCAATTTGTCTCCTGAGAATGTCAATGGAGCCAGTTACACAGACTTGACATTTTCCACCTCGCGCTTTCTCACTTCCCGGCTTCAAAAGGGTAAAGACAAGCAGAGATTCAATTTCTATATTTAAAGTCATAAGTTAGAGTTACTTTCATATCAAACCTGCTCTAAAACACGTTTCTTCAGCTACAGCAGGAGCTTTGAAGTACTTGAGGTACACCGGACTTGTTGAAGTTTCTCTGCGGAAAGATATCAGACACTGCCACTTTAAAGTTACACTGGGCAGAAAATTGTTTTTGAAGTCTGTATTCTTTGACTGGATAATATTTTTCCAGAAATGACTTCCACTATGCATGTCTACAAAACACTTCCTATACGAATGTTGAACAAATGCAAACTCCGTCTGAGTTTCTGTGACTGTTCTCCAGTCCAACGTGATTGGTCTGGACAGCGTTTCCGCACACTACAGGATTGTAATTGCATTCATCTATATTTTGTTTTCTCTCCCAGACGGTATAAAAGGCTTTTATGGCATTCATATGCTGTTAAATCCAGCAAATCAATTTTGCAGGGTATAGAGGCTCGCCTTGCATTTGAAACTGGTTGGACAGCTCACACTAAACACCACACAACCTCGGTGACGAAAACCAACAGATGAGCTGCTGCATTTGAACACAATGCATACATCAAAGCCAACATACAGACATGATAGATTAAAGATTAAAAATATAAAGTGTCTTAGTAGTGTCTGCCACTAGTAGTGCCAGAACAGCTTCAGTGTATTGATTCTCCAGGTCTGGAGGGTTGAAACATGGTGGTGGAGAGAGCTGTCTATCACGTCGGTCCCAAATCTCTCATAGGTGTTCAGTTGGGTTGAGATCAGGTGACTGTGAAGAACATAATATGGTATAACAGCATAACACAGACACTGGATTCCTTTACTTTTGCGCGTCAACGGTTCAGGTTTTTCCTTTACTTTGTCTTTTTTTCTGTCAAATTTGAGCCTCCAAGAAGGAAATCTTTAGTCATGTACTGTATCTATATTTTGTTATCCAAAGAATGCCAAGACATAGAAAAGTGTCCCAGTGTATACCAGAACTACTCTGTTTTAATTTTGCTCTTTTGAAAATGGGTTTAATTTAAAGGTTAATTCTGAGAAATAAGAAGTATTATTATGGTTTGCACTGGTGTGGAGTGTTAGACAAGAAAAGGGAAACAGTAAAGAGAAGTGGGAGAAAGTGTTACCAGTTTTTCAGATGGCTGCTGATTTAACAAACAACATTTGCTGAACAACAGCTGATAAACATCGACTTGGCGGCCCCCAACCACCAGGCCTCGGACCGGTACCGGGCCATGGGTCATTTGGTACCGGGCCGCACAGAAAGAATAGAAACATTTTATTTTATTTCCGGTGGAGTCCGCAGGGTGTTTTACTTTGAAAAATGACTAGATCGTCTTCGTTTCCCGCACTTGACTCGTCAATCTAACCCCCTGCCAAATTTCTCTGTGGAGCTTCTTTGAAAAGAGGGAGAGAAAAAGTAAATACATATCTAGTAATAAAAAAGTAATTTTATTTATTTAGGACACTTTTTTAAATAAATAGAAATTTGCAACCTTTTTTGCACTACCACATCACGCGCGATGACCGGTCCACAGAAAACTGTCTTGCTTGAAACCGATCCATGGTGCAAAAAAGGTTGCAGACCGCTGGACTACAGTATAGTTTGTTCTGGTTTAAAACCAAGTCTCTCTCTGGTTGTTGCTTTAACCCATAAACGCTCATCTCTGTGTATCAAAGTTACAAATTTAGAGGGTTTTTCCGTGAAAATAACCCTGTTCTTACTGGAAACTGGTTCTGAAGAAGAACAATGATAAATAAAGTCCCACCCTGCAAGTGGGCAGGATTTATTACTTACTAGTTGCTTATGTATAAATCTCCATAAAATCTGATGGTCGAAATTAAGATAGTCATTGCAACACTACAGTTTCAAGGTGGAAATACGACCAGTATTTCAGCTTATTTTACTCGTGGTGCGTGTTCCAGCATATAAAAAGCACCATATGGACATGGTAACAAGGTAAATATACTTAATTTTCTCTGGAAAGGGCACTTGAGCCAGAGCAGTGGGTGTCCACCCAGCTAGAAGGAAATATATATATTTTCACACACAAAGCAGGGATGATGGTCAGACACAACCACTTTTTCCGCAACCCAAAGCAGAGCAGTGCTGATTGTAAAATTGGTGTGTCCAGGATCTAATAAGCCGATTTGTGCTGTTTTTCTGCAGGTTAATTCAATTTATTGTCTGTGATGTGGGTCAACCTTCAGTCTTGAACAAAGAGTGGACTGTTTGTCTCTGGAGGGTCGAACGGGGACAGCAAAACATCAGACACAGATTTTGAGCGCCTAACATGATTTGATAATGTTAGGGGATTATGAAATGAACCGGAGCCACAGGCATGTGTCAGCCAGTAAACAACCGCTACTCAGTCTATCAGGAAAATCTTCTATGCTAAGCAAGAAACACAACATTCATCAACAGCATTATATAAAGGCTATTTGGAATGGGAGACTTTGCCAACTGGATTTTGCGACAAGGGCAGCAGCATGCAGGCCATTTTAATGTGCTTACACAGGTAATACTCAGTATGGTTACAATAAAGGCAGCAGACTTAAATCCTCGCAGAGAAAGATGGGACTTTGAGATCACATCGCTCTCGCCCTTGTGATTATCATAGATATTAACTCAGGGGAAAGAAGTTGAACTTGGAGTTATACGTTGGCCATTTCAAAGACAGCCTTGAGCGGTTAACATTCGCCGGGCGTCTTCCGTCTCCCCTTCTGGAGCTGATGCTTTGACGTCTGCGGGGCAGGACGGCAAGCCTGATGAGGGTTTTAGCTCAGCAGACCTGTCACTCCAACAAGACTCTCTTCTTCCCCCGACACGCTCAATGATTAACCCCACCAAACATCAACGTCTCTTGTCTCCCCCTCGCTCCCTCCCTCTTGTCTCCTCTCACTCCGCTACCATGGCTGGGCCCGGGACATTTTGTTCCCTTTCATTTCGACATTTGTTTCCCATCTTCGCCATGTAAAAGCAGTTATTGACTCTCTGTTAGTTCACATTACTGCCTCCTCGCCCTGCCGCCCTGCCTTTCTGTCAGCACTTGCTCTGATCTCAGTCTGTTGTGCCACTTCTTCCTCCTGCACTTTTTTTTTCTCCCTCCTTCACCCTGACTTCACCTTCATTCTTTTCTGTCTTCTTACTCGTTCTCGTCATCTCCATTGATTCCCCACTATTCTGGCAGGAGACACTTTCATTTCTCACCCCTACCCTACTGTGTGGCACCCGCAACTCACTGCTGACTCATCAGCTGCTTTTCTAGGGGTTGAATAAGTCAACCTATATTAGCTCGGCTGCTTTTCTTTCTTCCTTACCTCTCCTTGTGGGAAAGGAACACGTTGCTAACCTCGAAATAAGCTCTCGGCTTTTTTTTCTGGCCATTCACTTTGCGCATGTGGGCATGTTGTTGGCAAAGACGAGTGTTTCCACTTTCTTTTAAGACTATAGCAAAACTTTACCTAATGCATTGTCACGATGCATCAGCCTATTATCATATTTGCACCTTACCTAGCAGAATGCACACGCATTAGCTTCTTTGAACAGGCAGCACATTTTCATATGAAGGTGTTCCACTTCCATCCACACAACCACAGACAACAACACGTAGCAGCAGATAAAAACTGGCATCAAATCAAAGACAGAAGGGATGTTGATTGAAGCAATCTGACTGGCTCTTGAAAGTAACCAACAGCAGATGACTGTCCCTGAACGCTTCGTGCAGAAAGGAGTTTTGGCCATTTTGTGCCTGCTAATTAGCTGCACAGAGGAGATGTGAGTCCATTCCTCATTGTTTACTTGTTCATAAACACTGTCCTGCAGCAATCAGTTAACTAGTTGCTGGGGTTTTTCGGGGGGAACATTAGTCACTAAGACAGATATGAGACTGATAACGAGGAGAGCCACGCAAAACAGGCTTTTGTAATTAATTGGACTCGGTTGCTCTATAAGCTTTGTACTTAGCATTCAGATCCACTCATGTGCCAGCCTTGATCCATCTTTCTAATGGCTGGCCCAAGGAGGACAACTGTCACTGGATAAGGAGCGTACATGCTAAGGGAGGAGTGTAGCCTAGAATGAAAAGTCTTTGTGCTGTTTATTTATTTTTTATTTTTTTGCCTACAGTATGTTTGTGGTTATTGCTTTGGCTTTTAAAGTTGACCAGGACTTTGAGATCCTGAAGACATGTAATAACATGGAAAAACACGATACTGAATCTATTCATTGTGCTTTTATTTCAGGCTTTTGAAGTGCTGAAGTGAATGAAAAGCATGATGCTGACAACACCAGAACAAAAAAGAATTTAGAAAAATAAGCACATGAGTTTTGGTTTGTTTGACTATTTTGAGTACAGCTGTTCTATACATCTGTCGAATCATGGTTTAATCATAGATTGATAATTAAACTATGTTGCCTTTTGATTTCCTGTTAAGAAGAGGTGGATTATTTTCGGTCTAATCAGTCAATCTGGTGTTATCAGTCTTGTCTAAGTCATTTTCAGCTGTCGCTACGAATGATTTACTCACCATTTGACCAAAGAAATATGAAGATATGCAAATCTGTTTAAAAGAGTGATAACAAAACTGACAATTCATTTTACTGTGAAGCCCAATGAAAAAACAGGTACAGATTGGCTATTCTGAGACATACAAGGTGTTTGGAATGGATTTATCTCCAGCACAGGTTGATGACATTCTTGTTCCTAGCAGGTGTTCAGACCAAAAACAGCCCTGCATTAAACGAATGAGGGGGCTGCATCGGTGTGAGCATGTTAATTCAGATGAATTGATAAAATATGATCCAGAAACCCCGGTTGTAGTAAGCCTACTATTTTATCTTATCTATTCTCAACAAGAACAAGTTAAAGACTAGAAATACTGTATGCTGATCAATTTACACAGCAGTAGGGTTTGACCAATAATCTGCTTGGCTGGATCCACTTTTTTAAGAGTTGTTTTTTTTTTTTTTAATTAGCTACTTTGGCTCTGATGCAGCCTCTTCTCTCCATTTCTATCAATACGTCACCACTCTGTGGTCTCAATCAATGTCCCACCAATAGTTGCAAATAACACCACGAATAACTATGAAGCGTAAGTGTTGAAAAGTCCTTATTTAATTAAGAATATAAAACATAATTAAATGACATTGAAATATAAATTTCATCAACTTTTTGTGTTGTTTATTTTATTCTAAATTTTGATGCAATGATCATCTCCAAATATCAGTTATCGTTCTCCTTGATTACTAATAATCAGTAACAGGCCTCAGTCGACACCTACACAACAGTCCACAATGGAATGTACATTTGCATCTATTTTATTGATGAACGTTGCCAATAATGATGTATTGCACCAAAAGCTGAACCTGATTCAATTTCTTTGACAGACAGCCTCCATCTGCGTTGGCAGATGCATTGACTGTCTCTTCAAATGAATAAAAGGACTATTTTTTTCACACAAGGCAACTGTTAGTCTGAACACAGCCTTAGTATAGCCTGAAGGCTCTGATTGGCTCAGTTGATTCTCCATTTGGGAAAAGGACCAGTCAGAACCAGGTTAACATAATCATGGTTAAAATGAAAAAGAAAAAGAAAAAAATCAGAATTTATGCCTTTGACACAGAATGCCTTCTAGTACACAGTAACGAAGGCTCAGTCCATCTGTCACTTTGAAAATCCATCTGTCTGTCACACACACTCTATACCTCAGACACTACTGATCAGTGTTTTCCAACAATGAAAGGATTCATGTATGCTGAAATGCTTGTATTCTTGGTACTGATTGGCCCCAGGTCTGGCTGTGTTGTTCATGGAGAATGACATGTTTACTGTTGTCTTCTTTTAATAATGTTCAGAGGGGATAATAACTGCTGGAACATTGCAGTCCAATCAGACATTTTTCTTAACTATGAGTGCTTCTTTCTCCCTTTGACTCTTTATCTCTCTGATGCGACTTGTCTGAAACAATTTCTCACTGATGAAAGTGCAAAGCATTGCCCCTTTGTCTGATGGAGGCCACTGTTTGTTATGATGATGGTATACCGCCAGTGGTAAAGTTCACAGAAAAGGAGATTCATACAATAGTCAGGCAGAGCCAGAGTCTCCCCAGGGACATTTCCATGTGTATGTGAGTATCAGTATGTGTACGTGTTTGTATGCATGTGTGTTGCAAGTGAGAGGGCTGACGAGTGTGCACAACCCTTATTAGAGGAGACTATCATCTGCGGGAGCACATTTTGTTTTTGTTTGTTCTGCCAAGTGCCTATCAGAGAATGACTCATTACAGCCGTTGCGTGGTGTGTTTGAGTGTCTATATATGTGTGTGATCATGTGAACTCATTCATATTGATGGACCAACAAGATTGATCGGATGGGTTGAAGTGTGAAACCAACCGCACCTTGGGGAGATTGGAGGGAGAAATCGAACAGAAGACTAGCAGCAGCAGTGTGAATGTAGGAAAGTGAAGCTCATTTTACATAATGAGGATGGTCAAGTAGCCAAGAATGTAGTCCTCCAAATAAGATGAAACAAAATTAAAATAAAAAAAATTCAGGCTGTCTTATTAAAACTTCTTTAAGTACGACCTCCCTTAAAGGATTGCCATCTCAGACTAAACCATTAAGTATGGTGAGATTTACGTCCACAGCACCATTTGGCTTTAGAGGCTATTCTGCTCCAGTGATAGATTTATTCCCAATAGTCTTAACTCTTTTTACCCTCGGTGTTGAAAATACTGGCTTCGCGGATCAATTTCCTTCTCCCAGATAGGAGTCAGGCAAAACTCCAGCCTGTCGAACAGTGGTTTTTACAGTAGGAGTGCATTTGCTAAGACCAGGCTGAACTCCAAATTGTTCTATTACCACAGTGGTGTTTTAAAGTGTGTTTGAAAGTATTGGCCTGTTTGAAATTGTCTCTGCTGGCAACACTTTACCAAACTCAAAAGAGATGTTTGTAGTGAGACAGAGTGGAGCGCAGTACTGCTGCTGGCTCTCTCTTACCCGGTGCCCTTGGACCGAACCAATCCTGACAACACGCTGTCCATCCAGGTTTGAGCAGTAATACTAGTCATCATTTAAAGTGGCAGCGACTACGCGCTCTGCAGATACATTTTTCGACATGGCTTTAAAAGATTTAAGCACCCAAAACACATTTCTTCTTTTGTCCAATTTCTCAACACAACTCAGCTGGAAATAACGAGAAAATCGTATCGCTCTTGTTTACAGATAAACACAGGATCACACTTGCTAAAAATACTGGCTACCTGCAGTTATTTTTCTTCAGTTAGAGAGGCTGGAGTTTGGCGAGAGATCCTGGTAAATGCTGGGAACTCAATTCCTAGACTTCAACTCTAATAGGCACTACACAGCAGGCAACTTGAACAGAAAAAAGGTGTTGCACAGAGAGCATCATGATTTTGAGTTGCACTCCTGAGACCTTTCTCATGCCATCTCTTCTCTTTTTTGTGTATCCTGTCTCTATTCAATAAGTCTACTGCTAAAAAAAAACAACATGTATTAGAATCTAATAGCAAACAGTGTTACAATCACACTGAGCAGCTTACTCCGAGGCTATGAAAGCCATCATATGACTGCTTCTATCGCCGGAATGACTTTGACTTTAGCCGGTGTCACAGCTGCAATAATCGGCCCCTGCTCTGAAATGAATTAGAAGTAGTTTCGGCGCGTTCACAGCCGGGCAGGGGGGAAAAAAAAGGAGAGAGGAAGAGATGCTTCGCTCCCTGATGTCTACCTCCCCTGCTCTATGTTCACAAGCCTTAAATCAGGATTTAGTACTGCAGCGTTAAGTCCTTCCACGTCCATCTGACAAGACTAATCTTGTGCTAATTACAGTGAAAAGAACTCCAATTAGCACCGACACATGGGATTACATGGAAAATGAGGAGAAATGTTTGTCACCTGTGATCCTGGCACTACGTCCCCGGCTGCAGTTGTGAATATAATGGTAGCATCTCATATGAGGAGCTCAGAATTTAAGGCTTGCCCTCTCAGTATGTAATTATTAGCTTCATGACTGTATTTTTTTGAAATTATTGATGTGAAATTGGAGCAGCGGGGACTGCTGGAGTGGAGTAAATGTGAGACAAGAAAGAACTGAGTCTTAATTTCAGCCTCTCTAAATCATCTTTAAGTTTGATTAAGTGTGTGTGTGTGTGTGTGT
>OMNN01001514.1:2903-47961 GCA_900302755.1 Chromis chromis | reverse complement strand
TCCATCCATCTATCCATCCATCTATCCATCCATCCATCCATCCATCCATCCATCCATCTATCCATCTATCCATCCATCTATCCATCCATCCATCCATCTATCCATCCATCCATCCATCTATCCATCCATCCATCCATCTATCCATCCATCCATCCATCCATCCATCCATCCATCCATCCATCCATCCATCCATCCATCCATCCATCCATCCATCCATCCATCCATCCATCCATCCATCCATCCATCCATCCATCCATCCATCCATCCATCCATCCACCCACCCATCCATCATTGATTGCTTTACTATGTAATCCGTGTGTCTGTTCTCTTACCAGGATTGTGACTTCCTGACCCGTGATGATGAAGATGATGAAGCAGCGTTTCTCTCTCTAATGGGAACACTTGCCAGAAGATCCTGTATCAGTCTGGGAGTAAAGGCTCTCTCCAGGTGAGCGCCGTGAAGGTTCAAGGTGAACATGGTTGGTGGCGACATGTCCAACTCCAACAGCATGATATTCTCAGCCTGGAAGAACATACGACAGTGAAGTTGTAGTTATAAAAGCATGTTTTGATTGTCTCGAACTCAAACTACCTGAACGTGTTTCACATGAAAAACTTCCATCATTTTTAGTTTGGTTCCTTCCCTTCAAAGCTTTTATTTTGAAAAACATGCACTAAATGTCGTAAACAGTATTTTAATAAGGCACGGAAACAAGAAACTCATAGCCACAGAGTAGTGAACACAGCAGGACTACATTGCTTTTATCGCTGGAATTAAACCTGTATTTAATCTGGCAGGCTGCATTCTTCACTATGATTTGGCTTTTATTTGAAAAACTGACAGCATCACCATTGTGACCTTAAAATTGATGCCTCACTAGCTAAAGATGCAACTGATAAACGTGTGAATAGTTTCCATGGGTACGACCGTCTTCGCATCCTCCGGCGAAGAAGGCGCCTGTGAATGTGGAAATGGAAATCAGATCCACTCTTTCTCTGCCAACTGGCCTCGTGAACGTCCGAGCACTGACCTGGTATCTGCATGGGGCCCCGGTAGCCGTGGCAACAGCCATCTGTGCATATTGGCTGATTGGCCTCTTGTATCCCACAGCGGAGAGAGGCCTTCTCTTGACCTGAGTGGGTGTACTAGGGGAGAAAAAAGACATGGGAACGGATGGGTTTAGATTCTGTTATTGTAATTGCACTTGGTGTAGCAGCAGAGATGGGAAACCTCTGGAACCCCCAAAGGTCCACAAGGTCAAGTGAACTACTCATAACCTAAACATCACTACTGTTATTTTACCTTAAGCCATCTTCCACTCAGCTGTTCTGACAAATCGGAGAAGGCTGAGCTCTCTGCTCCGCTTTGTATACAAAGATATCAGGTTCATGGGAAGACGTAATACATAAATTATCTATAGCCTGTAAGGTTAGAGTCTGTTAAGGTTCCTGTGTGTAGGATTGTAATTTTCCTTTACTTTGGTGACTCCCTGTGGTGGCATAAAGATATACTAAAATAAGTAGAAAAATAAAAAACAAAACCGAAATATATGTCACAGTAGAAATTGCGATCCAGGATAATCGCCGATTGTCCTAGGACAGATTCTGATCGCAATCTGTCCTAGGAGAGACTCCGATCGCAATCTGTCCTAGGACAAACGGTGATTCTACCAGGACAATAACGAAAAACTATAAATACAATACAATATAAATCTTAAAGACATAAGTCTTTTAATTATGGTTACGGTGAGGGTTAGGGATGCAAGAAAAGCTGGACTACTATGTTCAACAAAGTGCCATCCACATACTGTTGGAGTTTGTCAGAATAGACTGTAAATACTGTAAATAAATCAATGGGAATGTATTAATTTGATCATAAAAGCAGTGTTTTCTTGCTGTATTTGTAAGAATATTGTTTCCTTTATTTTAACATCATATCATTAAAATAAATTTGAGTTTGTCCTAGGACAGATCCTGATCGCAATCTGTCCTAGGAGAGACTCCGATCGCAATCTGTCCAAGGACAATCAGCGATTATCCTGGATCGCGATTTCTACTGTGACATATACATAAGTACTGGTTCTAGAAATAACAGTACTGCACATATTCGTGGTGTTGCACAGATTCTTTCATTAAATCAAAATACTGAGAGAACTATTAATATTGAACAGATTTTTTCCTATATTGCACAGATTTGTCTGCAAGTATTGTACATGTTCAAGTATATGTAGGAAAATATATGAAAAAATGCAAACATATATGCAATCAGATGCCAGAATTACACACTAATTGTAACACACTAATAATAAATAAACAAGGGTACTTCAAAAAGTTCTCAGCCTCACCAGAAAGCAATAGAAAGATTGTTCTTGCATTATTTTTTACAACATAGTCTCCTTTAACTACAATGCCATTGGTCCAAGATGTTAAAGCTTCGCGGATCCTATCTTGAACCTCCAGATTCTCCTCAACTGCATGCACGACCTTTTCATCGCTCTGAAAATGGTGACCTTACAAGTGGGATTTCAGTTTGGGAAACAGAAGACAGACAGTGCAGGTCGGGTGAGGAAGGTGCATGAGGCAACAGTTTAAAGCCACACTTGGCTGCTTCTGCCACCTGTGCTGTGATTTCTTTGACTGCTTCAAACATATGAGTTTTGTGGACAGGAATATAAGATGTTACAGTATACAGTTATGCCCCACAATGGCAGTTACGCACTTTGTTTCTGGTTGATTCAGAGGACTTTTTGCAGTACCCTTGTATGCTTCTGTTACTGATTCCCTACATTTCCTAGAATGTTAACTGGCAGCCCATAGAAAGGGAATGTTCAGGTGCATTGAAGTGTAAAATATGGAGGTTAAAAGACATGGCTACAGCAGAAAAAGCACAACTTACACTCGTTACTTACAACTTTACACATGGCAGGTGCATGCCATTCATGTAGTAGATAGTTTGGAAGCTGGTATATTGTTGCATCAGTGATGGAGTTTTGTGCCCTATGTGACTCAGCGAGTAATTTATTGAATGCACCACTTTAAGTAACTTACGTCAATGTGAAACTCATTCACTGACCTCTGTGAAGGTAGGACTGGTTGGAGCCTCCACTGATCCTCCTCACTGTCAAAGTGCAGCCTGTTCATGATCTTGTTCTTTTCCTCAGGAGGTATAAAATTCTCAATCAAGAGATACCTGCAACATACAACACAAGTCAGTGCAGGCTGAGGTCAGCCAAAACATTTCAGTAATACAACACAAAAATAAATGAAAAAAAAAAAAACATGTTTCTACAGATTTATACGCATTAGTATCCAAGATTAATAATTAAAAATCCTGATATTTTCTTGTGTAACATTAATAGCCTTATAAATGTGTGCCTGCATTCTTGAAATTTTGCATCTACACTGTCTTATATCTTATATACAATGTGTAAATAATTAGCCTGCATTTGCTCTTTAATTTATAATTAAAGTCAATAATATTTAGGTTAAAAAAATGCTGACACACTGATATTTCACTACTAGTAATATAATCATGTCATACCGGTCAGAGGAACCAAACTACTACTCTTACTACACTAATACATACTTTTACTTAAATACGATTTTTGATGCAGTACTTTTATTTGTAAGGGAATATTTTTACTATATTGGTACTTTTGCTCAAGTAAAGCATCTGAATACTTCTACCACTGATGGCATCCAAGTATAATCCAAATTTGATTTTACAGTGGCTCTCATGTCATTAATTTTAATTTGGAGATTCTGATGGAAATCTTTGTAAGAAGCAATTAAATAATCAACAATTATCCTTTTTGTTATTCATTAAAGTCGACCAAATCTAACGCTAGCAAGAAACGCTATAATGGTAAAGTGGGTTGGAGAGGACCCTCCTTCTATCTCTGTGTGGAAATCTCTGATCACAGAGGTTGTGACTCTGGAAAAACATTGTATCAATGGAAGGACTCATCTTTTTCTGCAGGAATGGGGGAAGCCACTGAAACTTTTGGGACTTGATTATAATCTGAATTTAAACTGGTAACTTTAATTTTTTAATTTTTCATTGAACAGAGGTCACGGGTTTGATTCATGAACTGTCTCTATTGTTGGATCTCACCATATAGTATGGACTAATGCGCAAGTGTTGCATTATTTCACTGTGCTATTAATGCCACACACTTTATTATATGGACCAGTCTCGCAACTCTATTGTTGTTGTTGCAGTATTAATTTGTTGCAGTTTGTTCGTTGTGTAATGTTTGTGTATTTGTTTCTGGGAAAACTAAAAATGTAATAAACAGAATATACACAAAAAAAAAGTCGACCAAATCTGAGCAAATCTTATGTTTTTCTAAAAAGAACAAATCTCATACACAAGAGTATAGTAGATTTTACAAGGAGTGTTACAAGACAGAAACTGATTTCTGCACATACAGAGCATGATCAGGGAGTGTGCATCTGATGACTGCGGTGTTGTGTTACAGTTTCTACTTGGGTAACACAATGTGAACTGAAACTGGACAAAATGTGCATCATCAGAAAAGCAGGTTACATCGATCATAGTCATGTTCCAGTGGGAGAAAACACAGAGTGTAAAGGTCAAATAAGAATAACAATACATTTTTCTCTGTTTTCTTATACAAGGGAAGATGAAATACATTCTGAATCCACATGTGATGATGCCAACACCAAGATGTGGGAGTGAATATGTGCATATTAATGACAAAGGTGACATAATATATCTGTGTGTACTTACTTGTACTTGAGCTCTCTGGTGAGTTCATTCTGCGTCTGTTCAAGCTCCTGCCTGGTTGTGATGTGTTCATCAATGATGTCTCTCATCTCCCCCTTCAGCAGCTGGAGTTTGGTGTACAACTATACAGAACAGATAGGCTCATATCATTACAGCTGGACTAATAAATATACATATGAAAACACTGCAACAGAAATTTAAAAAAATGCAAACGCCAGGCATCCAGAGAAACCACCAGCGCTGCCTCTTCTATTTACATCTCTTGTTTAAAAAGGATTCTGTATTGCAAATAGGATTAACTGTCAAGTAATTGCTTTTGCGATGATGCCACTGGGACACATTAAACAGCGTGAGTCATCTTTACCCTCTTCAGCTTCTTTGTCTTGAGTTCCACCTCCTGCTGCAGGGAGGAGAACGTCTCCCTCATTTCTACGGTCTCCTCGTCTTGCAGCATCATCTGCTGCTGGATCTCTCGCTCCCGTCTTATCTGCAAACCATTAAGATTGAATAGAAACAATACAAGCTCAGCAATTAAGGCCGTTTTTGAAAACATATTACTGGGTCATTCAATTTACCAAATGCCCCACGCCTGACAGTCTTTAATTTGTATTATGTATTATTGATACCAACTTTCCTAACACAATGTTTCTATGTGACTCTTTGCTAATGAGGTTATAATGAATTTAAAAACAGGACATGATAAAGAAATCAAAAACAAGTAAAATACAGTATATACTGTACGTCTGACATATACACATGATTGCTTATGGTACCACTTCTCATGACACTATTTGAAGCACTATGAGTCCGAAAACCATGATTCTAACAATATTATATAACTCTTCCAACTGGGACACTATTGGAATGGTTTGACCATCATACCTTCTCAGTGCATGTTCAAATATTAGGTATAAATACAAAAATGTAATATTATTTTTCTCATAAAGTCACCTCTGACTGGCACTATACTCTACATTTTTAAACCTCCTATTGGTGCCAATCACAGGAAAGAAAATCAGCCTCTTAGGGTAATAAAATAAAGGTTTTATGGTTGAAAACTTGGTCATTTTTTGACCATATTTGCACCATCATATAACTGGTTTGTATTATTCTATCAGAGCAGGGTTGTACCATTGAGGACTATGTGCACATATCAATGAGTCTGCAAAATTTCAGGACTCTAGACATTGAAAACAATGGAAAAATCCACATGACCCCACCTTTAAGAATCTTAACTCAAAAACTAATGTTACCTATGACCCCAGATTTTATGCATGTTTTACTTAATTAACGTACGTATGCATAGAAAAAAAAATCAGACAAATATGAGATGGTCAGGTGTTTTAAAATTTGGTGAATTGAGGTGGAATGAACCTAATGTTTAAGTTTGCAAAGTCACACAAAAGTAGGTTTTAAAAAAGGTATTTTATTTTATTATTGTTTTTCTATATTATTAATTACCTGTTCTGCAATTTCTTGCCTCTTCAGCTCCAGCATTTTTTGTTGTTCGTTGGTGTGATCGATTATAGTCTTTCCTCCAACCAGCAGTTTGCTCTCCATCGCCTGTGAACAAAGACATACGATAAATTATTAATGCAAATTTCTTTTGTTCCACCAGCGTCTCATTTATCAGACTAATTAGCATCTCCACCAATACCTTATACTTCTCTATGATCTTCTCCAAAGCGTCTTGATCCCACTGCATGTCCTCCACGCTTTTCCTGTTTTCATTCAGGTGCTTTAACTTCTCGCTGCTCCCCTGGCAAATAACAGCTTTTGAGAAGTCGCCTCCCTCTTTTGTGTAGTGCTTCACATCTGGTTCCTCTTCCACGGCCTTCCAAACATCTGCATCCCTCTCCCTGAAGATCTCGTCCTCCATACCGGCCATGCTTCTACTCAGCCTCTTGCTGTTCCTCCTCCTCCTCCTTTCCTTTGCCAGCATCCCTCTCTCCTCCAGCTGGGCCTTCAATCGAGCGATCTCCTCCTGGAACTCCCTCAGCAGGGCGTCTTTGGGGTCCTCGTTAATCCGAGGTTTGTTCTTGATGTTCTTGGCCCTGCTGGCGTACCTCAGCGTGGCCAGGGATTCCTCAAAGTTCTTGTGCGAAGGCCCCACTGTTGCTAACATGACTGTCTTTGCATTGCCACCCAGAGAGTCCTGGAGGAGGCGGGTGAGTTTGGAGTCTCTGTAGGGGACGTGGGTGCTCTTCCCATCCACCAGAGCTGAAATGACATTCCCCAGAGCCGAGAGGGACAGGTTGATCTTGGCGGCTTCCTTCAGACGCTTCCCTTTGGCTCCTGTCTTGCTTTGGCGCTCACTGCCAGCCAGGTCGACCATGTTCAGCTTCCCAACCCGGATGTGGTCTTCCCCGTCCGGCCCCACTTCGCTGCACTCCACGGTGATGACAAAAATGGCATGAGACCTGGAGCTGCGTTCGTTCATGTTGGTGAAGCCCACAGACCTGGACTGGTTGCCTATGTTCATCACATGCTCAATCTCTGTTGCATTCTTGGTCACCACAGAAGACAGACCCTTCACATAAACACCACAATCAGGATTCTCCTTCAGCTCCAGCTTCTTGTTGTTGTCTTTGCACAGGAGGTCCCTGATTTCCTCCTGGTAGATCTCCAGGTAGGATGACCTCACCAGGTACTTCTGATTCTGAGTTCTGGATATTTGGGTGAAGATGTGCTGGAATGAGTTCGGGATGACCCCTCTCCTCTCCGGGTCGTTGGAGACCCCTTGCATGGTGTGCGTTTTACCTGTTCCGGTTTGTCCATAGGCGAAGATGGTCCCGTTGAAGCCATGCAGGACGGATTCCACCAGAGGTCTCACCGCATCGTCATAAATGTCGCTTTGTTTTGAATTCCAGCCGTACACCGAGTCAAACGTGAACACTTTCATGGGCTCATCAGGTGGCGCCTTCGGTTTCCTGATGGTGATCTGCCCCAGCTTGTCATCAATCTCCAAAATGTTCTCGCACTCGGATGTCTGCTCTCTCCTGCTGAAGGGCCGGCAGCGGACCACCACCTTCACAGCCTCGCAGTGTTTGATTTTAGACATCTTTGTTTAAAAGAAATTAAAGAAAAAAAATCATCATCCTAACAAGCCATCATCAGGGGCGGCGGCCACAAGTCTCCCCCATAACGGTGCGTAAATGTGCAGCCAAATAAGTCGCTGCGTAATCATGTGAGCCAATTTGATCGTGATCCAGACGCGCGCAGCTTCTCCTCCGGTTTGAGCATCTTTCAGGACCGAAGCGACGCCACAAGATGTGAAAGGATGTTGCTGCTGATGCTGCTCGTGTAGGAAAAACAGCGACCCAGCCCACACAGCCTCCCCGCCGAACACACCCTGCGCTGCGGACAATGGAAATCAGCCATGTGACCTGCGCAAACGAATTAGATTCGAGCGCATCTCCTCCCCTCATGGTCCCGATTCTGTAACGGTGATAAATTACCCTTCCCGGAAGCACATGAACGCACCTCAAAATACAGGTTTGATTCAATAACAAAATTTTTAATTCAAGCTTTCACATTTACATTATTTGTCCAAACCAAGCCAGGGAAGTTTTTAATGTACAAAAAAGAAAAGAAAAAGACACTCATTGAACCATACTCCTAGACATTCATCAATAATTCAAAATTAAACTGCCTTTTGGAACATTGATTCATTCTTATGTCTTATATCTTATATGCAATGTGTTAATAATTAGCCTCCATATGCACCTGAATCTATACATCCAGTCGATAATGTTTAAGTAGAAAAGAAATCTTCCAATTTTGCTGCTCAGCTGCCAGTTTATGAGGCACACCTGGCTAAAACTAATACAATCTGATCTTTATGAAAACTGTAATATTCCACTTTTGTCAGTGACTGTAGGCTACATTACAGTTCTACGGTGATAACACAATTTAATAGCACCACAAACTGCATCCTGGAACATTACAGCTGACATGAAGGTAGGATTTACTGCAAGACGGCATCACTTTAGGCTAGGTGAGCCCACTAAACTGTCAACAAGGTGTATTATCTGCATGTTTGCCCCTACAGATGATATAAATGTTAGGCACATTCTACTGGCAGATCGGAGTTCTTCCTCATGAGCTACTGGCACGTGCGGTGAGTCGATCACTTGTGAAATTTCTTGCTGGAATCTTTAGCATGATCCAGTAGGAGTTGGCATGGCGTGAACTGATTGCCGTAGACTTCTTCGTATTTCCTCATCTTCTCCACCAGCTTGTCGGCGCCGAAGGAGTCCACGAAACGGAAAGGACCTGGAAGCAGTAGGATCATATGTTAGAAATATTAACATAACAAACTGTATATGGTTGTTTCATTAATCTATGAAGAGCTATTCTGCGAGACGAGACTTTTGAGGACTCTTGGACTTGTGTTTACCATTTTCTGATATTTTATAGATCAAAGAACTACTAAATTAATCGAGGAAACAATCGACAGCGGATATAATCATTAGTTGCAGCTCTAATATGTATAAACCAGTAGTGTGCTTCTCATATAAGAAAATAAAAAAAACATTTCCTGTCCACCTTAAATGAGCTAGAGTTTCATAGCTCCCAGTAAATTCTTTAGAATACTTTAGTGTAAATGCAAAGTTCTGTGACATACATTGGGTTTGGATATTAACCCTTTAAGACCCGAGCCTCAAAATGTCCACCTGGTCTTTTTTTTCTTATTTTGATGACAAAAAGGTAAGAAAATGTCCTGTGAGTGCTTGTGCCCATTTTTTTTTAGAAGAAACTTTTAATATCTGGCAGTTATTTACGATTTACTGCCTATTATAAGAGTTACGGTAATTTCATCCATCAGATTCCTGGGGGGGCACAAATGAAATTACCGTAATGACACCATATTGGTTGTAAAGCGCAACGCCTCAGCTTTCAGAAACCATTAGATTTTTTTCCGAAAGCACAAACAGTGACATATTTACGGTATTCCAAAGTGTCCAAAGCCCAAATGTGTCGCCGATGACGCACTAGGACTTAAAGGGTTAAGGACATTATTTAAAAAATTAAAAGTTAATAATAAAGCATCTTAAAAACTCAAAAGCTGTTTTATATTTGTATAAAATATATATATATATATATATATTTGTGGACTTAAACTTCACACAAAATATATTTCACACAGATGTAAACAAAAAGGAGATCAGAACAGAAAACTCCTGTTGAGGTACAACACTAAACATAACACTTGCAGAACAGTTACAATCCTGATTACATCCTAAAATGCTTTGTCACTGCTATTCCTGAAGAACCAAAGCGACCCTATTGAGAGGTTACGCTCTTTCCGCTGATAGAGCACAAGCAGCTCAGGCGACCGTGATGTAAGCTGAACTCTGACCTCCGTGGCATGGGGGGAATCCCAGCCCAAACACAGCCCCGATGTCTCCCTCCAAGGGGTTGTTCAAAATGCCCTCTTGCAAACACAGCACGGCCTCATTGACGAATCGGGAAACAAGCCTGTACTGCACATCGGAGTCAGATGAACTGTAGAAAGAGTCACAAGAGAGAGTATTTATGTAGTTAAACATGATAATATCAACAAACTTGTACAGTGTGGTGCAACGGAGTGTGTACTAGCAATTTTATTAAAGAGTAGGTTTCTTAACATGCTGCATTTCTGCTTCAGTGTAGACTTACACAGCAGGATTGGCGGCCATCTTGAATTTCTCCAGGATGTCTCCAATATCTGGGTTGACCTCCCTAGCTTTGGATCCTGGCTGGTAGACGTAGCAACCCTTTCCGGATTTGCGGCCTTGAGGATAAAGGAAGCAGAAAGGAATACATTTAATACACAACGTACAACTTAAACTGGGAGCTATATTTAAATATGAGAACTATATTTCCATATGGCCGCCCATACCCTTGAATCCCAGATCCACCATGGTCTTCAAAACCTCTACATTTCCACCACCAAAGCGAGAGCCGAAAGCTTTGCCGAGGTCCTCAGCGACGTGGGCCGCGACGTCAATACCAACTTCATCGGCCAGTGTGGCGGCACCCACAGGGAACCCGAAGCTTGTGGTGAGAGCATCCAACTTCTTGGGGTCAACTCCTTCCTGTACGTGTGCAAGGATACATTAATAACATGTATGACAACTATCCTGAAATACCTAATGTTGACTCTGTCCATCTTAAGAACAGTTTATGTGTTCCATGTCCACAGGGGTCTGCCTGATGCAACTTTTATTATCTGCCCAAGTCCACAAGGGTCCAAGACCATGTGCACTGCAAATCATGCTTAAATCAAATGCTTGTTATAAAAGGAGGCTGTGCAAGGAGATTTGTTGTTATACACACCTTTACAATTCATCATTAAGAGTTGTACTCATCGTAGTCATACTTTGGAAGTGCTTTGATTTGTACATTCTTTCCACGGACTAAGGCCAAAACAGTGGGAAGTTCGAAATTCTCCAGATACTTTGTGCTACGACCTCCCACTGTGCTTGACACACCTCAGGAATAATCAGATGGACACGGTACTACAATGCAGTGTGGAACTATCTGCTGTAGACTGTAAAAACTGCAAAGTCACACATAGTCTTTCAGTAACATCCACAGGACCTTGTGTTTTTTGCTGTGTTCAATGTGAGAAGCAATGTGACCTTCTGCAGCAGAACGACATGTACCTAATGCAGAATGAATAGAACCATGTCCGCTGTCAAAGGCCACATCAGTCAGTGCAATGGGATGCAGAACTGATTGATTGGCCTTTACTCCCTCTTCATCTTTCTGTTACTATCCTAGCTGCTTCAGTATTTAAGAAATTTGTATTTACAACAACAAGCACTAAACTTAAAGCTGGATTCTGTATTTTGACACTACTAACCTGAAGTACTCGTACTGCTTCAGCCAACATGGGAGCCAGACACCTTGTGGTATAGAATCCAGGCCCATCCTGCAAATACATATTTTATTACATTTTATTACAGTGCATTAACACTGCAATTCTATAATTGCATTATCATGTGAATGACAGTGATCGCATATAAAGCCGCTGCAGGTTTACTTTAAAGTATTGTACAACATTTCTCATTTTTTAAATTAACATTGTAATAGTTCAGTCAATGGATTTAAACATTTCTAAGGTACTTGCATCAGGACAGAGCAAACACACAATCACAGATCTCACCCCAACAACAATGATGACTTTGCCCTGCTTCAGGCCGACTGCCACGGCAGAGGCTGTAGTGTCCTTTGACGTCTTATCAGTGGTTATAATCTCAAGAAGCTGCATCTTGTCCACTGGAGAGAAGTAGTGCATTCCAATAACCTAAAGATGCACAGAACATATTCAATATTGTTTATTTTAATTCAGAAGCAAGCTTGAGCTTGTAAAATGCAATGTTCCTGACTGCAAACCTTGTCTGGTCTCTTGCTAGCAGCAGCAATTTCCTTGATGGGCAGAGCAGATGTGTTGCTGGCGAATATGCAGTGAGGGGACACCACCTGCAGACAACAGCTTGTAAGATCGTAGCTCCAAGTGACAGCAAAAGTAATTCACAACAATATTCTGCTGGATTTAATACTACAAAGTTACACTGACTGATATTTACAACAAAGTGAGAACAGTCTCTTTGTAAATAAAGGGCCTACTGAGCCACTTTCCAGTCACACTTACAGCTTCCACCTCCTTCAGGACTGCATGCTTGATGTTAATGTCTTCAAACACAGCTTCAATAACCATGTCTGCCTTTTCAAAACCCCTGTAATCCAGCTGCCCGGTCAAGTTGGACATTACAGAGTCTCTCTGAAATGACGTGATGTTCTTCTTTTTGGTCTTGTCATTGAGTCTGTTTGAAAATAAAAGTCAAATGATCCACCAATATAAATATTTAACAGGCAATTTGAAAGCCTAAGGTTACTTTATTATCACACAGTCACTGCATCAATTATATTTGCTGGCAGGATGTGGGTTAAATGCTTAACACTGTCTGATATGAAAATCGACCTACCCCTTGTAAACCTGCTGCTCTCCTCTGGCCAGTCCAGCCACAGCTGTGTCCTTCAGGATTGTGTGCACACCTTTGTCCACGGTCACCTGGGCGATACCTGCTCCCATCAGGCCCGCTCCCAAGATGGCAAGAGTCCTGGTGGTAAAAAACAAAGACAAACAGTTTACCTACAACTAAAAATGAAACAAAAATAGCAGACAACCCCAGTGCAGTGAAAGATACAGACTGATGATAGGGTCCTAGAGTTCCTTATATTGCTGCAGCTTCCTTCATGCATGTTTTAAATATTTATGTTTTAAAGGCTCAACGGTTGTGGTTTCATATTTCTCTGTATTGTAGCACAGTATTAACAATGTTAGTCTACTTAAAATATTATCTCCCTGCCTTGGAACTCAAATCTTTATCCGACACTGCCCCAAAAACATAAATTAAAAATTAAAACAAGGTCACTGTTGGCTTGATTTCACAACTTCCAGTCAAATAGGAGCCCTAAAATGTGTCACCAGACTGGGCTTTGTCCTCAGCATCAATGATGTAACCATGACCAAACAAACTGATCTAAAATACCAAATGCAGGTTAAACATGTGCAAACTTTCCCACATCGCACACCGGCTCTGCATATAAAAGTCACACTTACTTTACGTCTTTCTCAGGTGTTCCAAAGCGATTCTTCTTGCATGCAACTTGACCGTGGTACAGACCAATCAGGGCTGCCGACTCTGTGGTTTTCCCCAACTGACCGAAGTTCTGTGACAAACGTGGAAATTGGTGATGTTCACCAACACAGCTTACAACAGTATATGCTAAATGTGCTAATGATGGAGTCCGACAAACCTTACCTGAGACTCAGCTAAATATCCAGCAACGGGCCCTTGTTCTACTCCAGTCTTCACACACTGAGAAGGAAAAACAACAAAAAAGAAATCACTCAACAGGACAGAGAAGATAAAAGAGACTGGAAGCTGACTGCAAGAGGTTCCAAACAGCTATTTACATTCGACAAGCAGTGGCCAGTGACCTTTGACATTTTTGTGAAGACTAATTGGATTAACACAGTTTTTTTTTTTTTTACATTTCTCCCAGTAGAAAGCCTATATGAAGATGGAACTTCAAGGTAGTGTTACAGAGGTCAGCCCAAATATGACATCTGACTTTAGCCCTCAATACTCTCTGTATTTTTAAAAGTTATTGCTTATAGGGTGCTTTTACTTACCTCAATGATTTTCAGGGGTGCTGGATAAAGTCCCTTGCTCTGCTTCATAACTTTACCGTGGACTGTTTTGTAAATTTGATTCCGCACAAGCTCAAAGCTCATAATGTAGTCTTGAATTTCTATGAAGAAAGGACATTCATGTTATCCATGATGAAACAAACTGAAGAGAATATAGAATCAAACATTAAATACAACACGACTCACTCTGCATTCTGCCTTTCTCTTTGCGAAGAGGAATCTTCTTATTGGCAATACCTCTGGCACATTCAATGGCGATTTCCTCAAGGTAGTCTATTGTTCTTTCCTCTGGACTCTTCAGCCCAGGTCCTGTAATATGCGCAGTACAAACACTGTTCAAACTGTACATATCACTTCTACATATGGTAATACTTTAACTATCCATTTGAAGCAGTTCAGTATTTTTAATTATCTGTGAGTCAGGACAACGTTTTACCAAGAGGGTCTACGAGATGGTCGATAATCCCCATCTTCTTGGCTTTATCTGCTCGGATATTTCTTCCGGTCAGCATCATGTCAAAGGCACTGGGCAGACCAACCTATAGGAAAGAAAAGCACACATTTTATAGTGGCTTTAATACATTTTGAAGCACAAGGTTGTTGACAACTAGACATGATGGACAGGAGGGTAATCTGTCTCCGGGTGTGCAGAGTGTCAAAGGTACTTGTAAACATCCTAAACCAATTATGAGCATTAACCAGACTATAACAAGATCAGAATGCTTTCAGGGGCTATTCTCTGGCTCATCCTGTGTATTGTATTGTTTTTGTGCCTAAATAAAAGCCAAGAAAATCAAGCAGTGAGGCAAATCAGAGAAGATTTAGGGAACATAATTTCAGTACTTACCATTTTGGGGAGTCTCTGCGTACCACCGGCTCCAGGTAGAAGACCCAGCATGACTTCAGGAGTACCAAGAACTGTTTTCTTGCTCTTTGTTGCAACTCTGTACTGGCAGGCAATGGCAAACTGAAACAGAGAAGAGCCCATTAGATGACACATTACTCTCATTCATCCTTAATCAAAGACAAAGTTGATTGCTGATATTACTTTTATTTACCTCTAAGCCTCCTCCTAAGCAAGAGCCATTGATGGCAGCGACAATCGGCTTAGGAGATTTTTCAATCTGCTCAAACATCTTCTGGCCTTCCTGAGAAAGTTTGGTTACCTCTTCTGCATCTTTGCAGGACTGGATCATACTGTATTAGATGTAGAGTATATTAGAATAGAATCGCAAAATCCAAAACACGATGAGCACGGGGAATAGATTTAGCAGTTTCATCTTACTTAATATCAGCTCCTGCAATGAAGCATCCAGGCTTTGAGGAGATAAGGACAGCACTGTTCACATCATTGTTGGCCCAGACTTCACTCATCACTTCTGCCATCTCCTTTTGCATTTGGACCGACAGTGTGTTCACCTGGGAGGAGACACGACAACAAGGTTGACATTTCACTCACACAATTCATGAGAGCAACCTCTTATATAGGTTATATAACAAGATTCACACCTTGGAGGTAGGGTCATTCATCCGTATGACAGCAACATCACCCTTCACCTCATAGTTCACATGAGTCCGGGCTATAAATAGAGAAAGAAGAAAGTGTAATTATGTCAGTCTGACCTATTTATACGCATATTCTATATACATGCAGTGATTATAAATACCTTGCATGGCAGGAACTACTGAGAAGGTGCGGAAAGTAGTGCCTGTAACATGGAAGAGGACAAACGGTGACATATTATTACAGCTGCATATTCAATTCAGTATCAGTCATTCAGTTTGCTACACATTGCCAAGCTGCTTATCACAGATTTTTAAAACATTATATTAACTCCTAAAGCCCCACTTGCACAAAATGTCCTCGTACAACAAATAGGTGAAATGTTTATGAGACATCCTCATCAGATTGCTGTGACCTCAGCCTGTCTCGGCTATACGGTGCAATCCGGTGGAAAACGACCCTTCACCTACATTCTCCGCCTACCACAGATCAGTGGCCAACACAATGGCGAATGAATGGCACAAGTCCCTCAGATTTCTCTTATCTGTCAAAATACAGCCTAAAAAGCCTCCACTGGCACGTTTTAGAGTTTAGAGTGAAAGCAAACAATACATTTAAAAGCTTCTTTTGGAACCAGGGCCTCTTGACTTAAATGATTCCGTAGCAGTTAGCTAGCTAGCACAAGTTTACACACAAGTTTGCCGGCTAAAACAAAAAACGTGACAAATTCTGTTTACAAGGTTGTTCTGGTTAAACTGTCACTGAGATGTACTTTTGCTGAAAAAAATTATATAAGCTGCACTACCGCATATTTCTTGATAGTATTCTGTGACGCTAACAGCTACTTCTAACGAGCTAATTATTAACCTTGGACAGCTAGCAAACCCTCCAGGATTTAGTATCATTTTCCTTTGGTTTGCCGTAAACCTTATATACTAAATACTTGTATGTTGTACCTGTGAGGAGAGCGTATCTCTTTGCTGACAATCTGGAGAGAACACCAAGGGCTCGAACACCAGCCATCTTGGGAGCCGAGGTCAGTCTGCGGTGGAGTGAAGTGAAGCTAGCTAGCTGTCTGCCCCACTACTATCATCGGAGTGGAAGATTGCAGGCTTGTGCTACTTCCTGAAAGTGATCAATCGGACAAGAAGCTGATTGGCTGTCGCCAAGCAAGCCCGCACGCTATTGGTCAACTCTGCGGAACTGACAGCTCAGTAGACTACAAAACTCTTCTTACCCAAAATTGGAGGGGAACTACACATATGAACACTGATAATCTGATAATTTTAAATCCACTCTATTATTTAAATGACATTAAAATATTTTATAGACTAATGTAAGACACTGTGCTTATTATTTGCATCACGCAAATACACATTGTTATAAACTTTCAATGTAAATCTAAATTATTGCAATAGCAGCATGCCACCACAGAGAGGAGGCAGAAATCAGTTTGACTTCAAACTATGTGCAAACACAATCAGTAACTGTTTGTTCTGGGTAATTTAAATAGCCTTTAGCTACAAAATTTTGAGAAATGTTGGCTGTCTCCTCTAACAAATCTGACTTTGCACCCACACATGCAGATTTGAGTTTTGAATTGATATTCATACGTATTGTGAGAGTAAGGAAGAGGCAATGAATAAGCAGGGTAAATACTGATATATGATAATATGATATGATATATGATGACAGATATACACACACATATATGATGTAGTGTCTACTGGCTTCAAAGGTTATTTGACCATGGGTTTGGTGTGCATAAGTCAAAGGTTAACTCCTAAGCCATTATGGAGTTTTGATGAGATGTGGGTCCTCTCCTCCATAAGATTGTTTTTCACTCTTTTAATAAATAACATATGACCTGTCTTTTTATGTAAAGCCATTCCCCTATATAACTTGGTGGAAGAGCCTGCTTGGGGTGGTGGATTCTATTTGGATGTGAATCTCCACCCAGGCAGACCATGGTGTCTGAAAATGCTGTACTTGTTTTAATAAACCTTTTTATATATAAACAAGACGGTATATATACTGAACAAACATATACATTTATACATGCAACATGCAGTACAGTATTTTTATTATTATTATTATATATTTTATTCTATACTGGAAAGGATAATAGGCATCCAGAGCTGTCTGAATCAATTTCTTTGATGACAAATGGTGGAGTTGTGGACATTCTAGTGCTTGGCTACAATCCTAACTTACATGCCAGCATCCAACCTGCCAACAGACCATTCATCTGTGGCACTGTATCATCTTGCTTGTTAAGATGGCCTTCTATAGTCACTAGCAAAAGAAGTGTGACAAATTAAAGCAAATGCCAATATAAAGTGTCTTAGTAAAGTATTGGGCCATTGCATGCCACCAGAACTGTTTCAGTGGTCCTTGGCATTGATCCCCCAAGTCTCTGGAGCTCTAATGGAGGAATGAACACCTTTCTTCTAAAAGATTTTCAATCATTTGGTGTTTTGTTGATGTTTTATATAACATGTCAGTCCAAAATCTACCAAATGTGATCAATTCACATCATTTTCATATTCATCAATCCATTCAGTGACCCCTCGTGCCCTGGTGGAAGCATTGTCATCCTGGAAGAGATCACTCCCATCAGAATAGAACTGTTTCATCATAGTATAAAGGTGACCACAGAACAGTTTTGTATTGATTTGCAGAGACCCAAACCATGCCAGCAAAACACCACCACAGCAAAACACAGTCACCAGATCCTCTCAAAGTAGGGCTAAAGGGTTCAGGCCTTTCCTTTAATTTGTCACCTGTTTGTCTGTTGTTCAGTCTTCAGAAATTCTGTCTGTTATTTCAGTTATTCCCGCTGCGAGCTACAATTAGAGATAATTCTGCACGTCTCTGGAACTGCACATTTAGGATTCAAGTCAAGGTTATCATTTGCCTGTAGTAAAAGCCAAACTCAAATGATCCTCTCAGAATCTTCCTTTCATACTAAATTGTCAACAGATGCTTGGCACACGATGGAAATTTTAGCACAGATGACCAGTGAATGAAAGCACAAGTACATTTATTCAAGTACTATAAGCACAAATATGAGGTTCTTTAGGGTTTTCATTTCCAGCTCTTCTACTTCAACTCCTCTATATTTCAGCAATGTACTTTTACACACAATTTATATTTATATGGCAGCTATAGTATACGATTTCACAATATGACATATAATAAGAATATAAAATACTGTGTACTGGTAAGTCCTAATTATTTTGTCTTGTTGGGGCTCCTTGTCATGATTATAGCAGTTCTACCTTTAAAATTATCCAGTATTACATTTAAAAAAAGAGAAAACAATAAAAGAAACATCTAGAAAATGTACCAAATTTTATCTTAACCAGCTAAAACAGCAACAAATGTGACTCACACGATAATAAATTAGCGTTAAATGTGATAATTTTCTTTATATATAACTACACATCACGAACAGTGTTAGCTTTAGTTAGTTTAGCTTTAGTAGTTTGTTCAGATTACTTTTGCTGGTTATTCTAAAAAAAAATTAGTTTTAACTATTTTGTGTTTATATATATTCATATATATGTCAAAATATTTCATTTTCACATTCATGTAACCTTAGTGAAGAGTAATTTTAAGTCATATCTGTTGTTACATAACAGGAGACAAGTGTATTTATTACACACCTCACTTACAATGGGAGCAGGGCTGATCACAGCCCAATGATGACACCCTGTGTACAATTAGCTGAACTGCATTACACTCATATCTTTACAGGAAATGACAGTTTATTAAATACATATAGGCAAAACTAAAATTATCTAACAATCATGCAATAAATTCAACCTTAATGAAGGTTAGAATATTCTGTTTTTGTGTCAACAGTTTTAGAGAGATGTTGATCTAACTGTAGGACAGCTTTGGGGAATGCAGTTTGTGCTGCTGCTGAGGAACTATTCACCTCAACTAACAGGAACTGATCACTTTCCTGATATGCCGCCTTTTGTTGCCCAACTGTTTTGTTTTTTCAACACCGCTTTCAGTATGACAAGACAAAACAATCTCAAGAGAAAAGACATTTTATTAAAGCAACCAAATTTCATTTTAGACACACATTCTACATTAATGCTTGTGGCATTGTGGTAATGAAAGTAGCAAGTGTTTCAATGTTGGATTATTAGAATGAAGCATTACGTGCACCATATTCCAAGTGATATGGTAGTTGTCTGTTTATGCTGCCGTTGCACTCATTGCTCATGTTGCACTGCTGTTTACAGGACTTTAATTTCCTCATTCACTGTATATTTTTATTGTTAGCATTTGATACTTTATTGTGCATTTTGCATCTTAGTATATTTTCCTGTTTTCTTGTTTATTTGTATTTGTGGTGGTGGTCACTTTACTCTTTGTGCTTGCTACTGTAACAACAGAATCTCCCCTTGGGGATCAATAAAGTCTTTCCATTCTATTCTATTCTATTCTATTCATATTTGCAGATTTTTTATTTTTAGAGTAACTAGTAATTAATCAGTTTATTTCCATTAGAATTTAGCATAAGAAAGCAATTAATATAAACTGAAGTACTTAAGTGAAACCCAAATTACAAATAACTTACAAAAAGCTGACTTTCTACCACTGTGGAGGGACAGCTACAAATATTATTATTCACTATATTTGCTAAAAAACCAATCAGACTCCACTAAAGCGCAATTTTTTCACATTTATTATTTTTTGGGAGTTTTCAGTTTATTGGAGTTAAGTTTTTAAATCCTGGGTATTTGAAGACATGTATTCTTCTAGGTTAATTCTAGTGACAATGATATAATGAAGTATTATGTTTCTGAAGAAAAAGTAGCAATCCAACAATGTTGGATTATTAAAATAAAGCATCACTTGCACCATATTCCAACTGCTGATCATATTTGTGTATTTTGATTTTTAGAGTAACTAGTAATTAATGAGCGTATTGGAGTAAAAAGAGCAATTTTTCTCTAACATGTATAATAAGAAAACAATTAATATAAAATTGAAGTGCTCAATTCCCTCAAAATTATACTTACAGTCTTGAACAAAGTATTTAGATACTGTCCACCACTGTATTGGGATTGCTACAGACACTTTTTTTTTTTAAAACTTTATTTTGTAAAAGCAAATCAGATTCCACTAAAAATCAATTTTTGCATTTTAATGCGCAGTTTATTGTGGTTTAATTTTTACATCCTGACCTTTGACATAAGATTTGTACGAGGGACATTTGAAGGCAGCACCAGTCTTGTGAGGGAGGCGGGATCATGTGTCGCTACCTCGAAATCAGCCAATCAGCGCTCAGGCCTTCACATAGCAACCCCAATCAGAGCAGAGGGACTGCCTGGTTGCGAAGGTAGTGGTCGTGGTGGTGTGCTGGAAGAAGCAAGTGTTTCCTTTGGGCTTGCTTGCTGCCAGGTTTAGTCACAACATTCAGCCTATATATATGTCAAGTTTGGCGCCGAACTCACAGGCGTGTAATTATTTTTGTTATATATATCCAGTTTCTGCATGTTGGTACTGCAAACTAGCTCGGTAGGTGAACGTAACCTTGTCTGAAAAAAAGCATCTTTGAACATAACAGGGACATTACGATGCCATCCCCGATGGAGGGATCTTCCAGAGAAGGTGACCTGTTTACTGTGAAACATGAGCTGAAAAATGGTAAGTTAGCTGTGACCCGGGGAAACTTGACGGCGACACATTTTATTAGGCATTTATCTTTCGGAGACACGTGTCAAAAGGGGGGAAGAATTAGTAGCTGGGGCTAGCTTGGAGGAGCACAAGTATCACTGTCAATGGGCGTTTGTAGTAAGCGCTAACATTAACGTTACCCAAGTTCAAAAATGGCAGAGGAAGGCTAACGTTTGTCCGGCTGTCGTTATCACTTGTAACGTTGACATGCTAACTCACGCAAACTAACGTTACCTAATCATAACCTGAGCTAACTGCTAACGTTACTTGCCAAAACCTCACATAATAACATTAGCTTAAGCTAGTTGTAACTGGGTTAAATCGCAACATCGGCGGGTGAATTCACCAAGTTTGTACCGGTGGCAGCGAGTTGATTCACAGTTTGATTTTTATCGATTTATTTGATTTATTTATTGTGGTCATTGGCCGGATTTGTTAGCAGTCACAGCTAACTTCTCCTTAAATCAACGGACGCAGCTGCAGTGATGTCAAGTCACAAACGCTAGCCTGGTTGTCATTCTGAATATTACACAGAGGTTTTGCATCAGCTGTA
Source organism: Chromis chromis (assembly GCA_900302755.1). Taxonomy (NCBI): domain Eukaryota; kingdom Metazoa; phylum Chordata; class Actinopteri; family Pomacentridae; genus Chromis; species Chromis chromis. The sequence goes on along the minus strand of OMNN01001514.1, from coordinate 26,246 downwards.
ACCTTAAGCAGCCAGTTGAATATATTCCTCTCCTGGTTCAGCCTTGTTGACTTCACCCAGAGTCAAGTAGAAGCTGCGTGGAATAATTTCACTGAATGACAGAGCAGGGGTGAATTAGTGTTGACATGCATCAATTCAAGAAAAGCAGGAAATATTGCTGGAATCACCACATATGTAGTGGTGTAGTGTGTTGAGTGGAGTGATTCAGTGCAGCAGGCTGCTGAATGAAGTTGCACACTTGCCTCAGTTGCAGCTGGTTTATAATGACACAGTGCTGCTGTTCAGGCTGCAACATGACTGTGCTGCACCCCCGATTTACTGCCCTGCCCTAAATATGTAGTCTGTCTAGTTGTCACTGGTTGGTATTAGATTTCACACACAGTGTTCTAGCTGCTGCATCAACTTACCCCTTCTTTGCACCCGTGGACAGTATAGCTAAATAAAAATCAAAAAAAGGCCACACTAATGCCTATTCTCCAGACCGCTAAACAATTTGGAGAAAATATCTAATTGTGATATTGCAATTTGATGTGGGAGCTGTGCAATAGACACCATCAAAACGAGGCATTAGCTTGTAAAACCACGGACATGACAGTTTAAATTCTGGGTCAGGTGTGCTGCTAAATGTACCAAATGCGGCTAGTAAAGAATGAAACTGGCCTTATGTCAGTTAAACCACAGCATGCAAAAGTAGGCAAGTATAAATAACCCCTTAAAGTTTCTATCTGCTCAAATTAAATGCAGCATTAGTGTTGTATATCCTAAATTGCAGCCTTTGCCTTTGATTTGAAATAGGTTAATTGTTCAGACCTACTACTACACCCATTTATTTAAGGCCAGAGTTTTTATTTATTGCCAGTATCAATACAAACGTGTGCCATTCTGTCTTAATATTCGTGCTAGATATCAAGGATTTTGCCACTGATAATCTTATTCATGATTGCACTGATGGTTAACACAATAAAAAGATAGAATACCTTCTTTACTACTGGACAGCAGTCTGTTGAAAGTCAGTTTTTTTATTAGATGCTGAGTTTGATCGCTCAGGAAACCACCCAAATCCACAATTTAAGGAAAACTTTTGTAAGAACTGTTGGCATGTTCCTCATGTAAACTAAAGAGGCTCCTCTTGTCTAGCAGAGAGACATCATCTGGTCGGACACCTCTGTCAGTCTATTAATAAACACCAAAATCAAACTTGGCCTTGGCAAAGAGGAGGAGGGGGGGAGCATGACAAGGGTGTTATGCAACCTGAATCTCTGACCTCAAATTTAAAGGACAGCGTTGTTGTTCTGAAATGATCCTGCACGCATTAAAATTGCCTAATAGTGGCAGCATTTCTTCTCGTGTGTAACGGGAGAAGCAACGGAAAAGATGAAATCAGCCGCTTTAATTGCTCAGTAGCCTATTTTCAGACTGCGAGACAGAAGGAATGTGTTCACTACAATGGACATGCATGTCTAAGAGCATGCTATGCTCAGTCAGCTGTACTGGCAGACCGGGATTTAGAAAGACGCGGGGAGTCAGTGGCGGCGTGTGCTGAATGCACCGAAGATCTCTGATGGAAGATAATGACCTTTTGCTGGTTAACGTAGCGAGTTTGGTTGCAGTTGCATGGTAGATTATCTTGTACTGTTGCATGTTTGGGAGACAGTTTAGAAGAGTTAAGTTGTTTCGGGGACACTTGAAGACAAGAAATGTTGTTTAAAATGTTTACATGAAGGGTTTTTTCTAATTATGCACGTGTTTATTGTAGTGTTTGGTCATTTCCCCCTCTTTCCTCACCATTAGCTGTTGTTAGCTTTGCAGTAACTTCTTTTACACTTCTGATTTGCCCGCTTAAATCCCATTTCTCCAGCATTTAGTAATAGTACAACCTCACTCTTGTGTCTTCTAGTAGTCCTGCAAGCCAACAAATTCCAATAATCAAGCTGAGATATCTTTACAGCTTGACTTTTCAACAGTATTGTACAGACAGTGAGGATGTCTTTACTGATTTTGCCTCTAAGCACGCAACTTTATCATCAAAATGTTCATTGCAGCTCATTGGCACGCTAGTTAACTAAGCATCTTTGCACCTTTATCATTTAGTAAGTAAAGTTTATTTATATAGCACAAAGTGTTTAACAAAAAAAAAATCAACATAAAACCATAAAAACTACAGAAACCAAAGCAACAGTAGATCCAAATGTAGCAGCAGGAACAGCTATACTATAAAGAAGGGCTATGGAAAATGTGCTCTAAAGACTGAGTACTTTCTTTTCACTTTTATATTACAGTTTATATCCACAACTTGTACCTCTTCAGATGTTTAATGTCTTGGTTTTAGCACATAGTATAAAGCTACTATTAGCTGCTCATAGTTTATGCTAATTTTCCAGTGTGTGGTCTGTTTTAGCACCAGCCAGAGTAGGTGAGAAATTTATAATACAGCGTTAAACCACAGTTGCTAACAGCAGGCCTGTCAGTGTATTGAATATAAACATGAGTTTTATGTGTCTGGTTAGACTCAGATAGTCAGTCATTAGTAATATGCCTACTGTAAATGAGGGACCTTTCTGGGTCTTAGTGATAAACTTTATGTTGATATATAAAAAATAGACCTAAAGACGGAATGCCTTTTAAGATTCAATGTGATTTTATTTTGTCATTCAGGCCAACTTTGCCTTTTTATTTGAACAAATTAATCAGAACGTACTTTTTTATATCTGTTCTGATTCCAGCCAACCTGACGGGTCATGTAGAGAGGGTGGGCATCGAAAACTTTGAGCTGTTGAAGGTGCTCGGCACAGGAGGTGAGTGAACCGTTTCCCTGTGAAACACATCATGACATTCAGGAGATAGTTCGCATGCCAGTCTGGCATCCGATATTGTGTGTTTTTGGAATGATAAGCGCGGCATACCAGTCATTTCTGCTTAAGCCTTTGCTCTGTGCTGAACTTTGCCCTCTGTCTTTGTTTATTTAACCACCAGCATATGGCAAAGTGTTCCTGGTGAGGAAAGTCAGTGGCCATGATGCCGGAAAGCTTTACGCCATGAAGGTTTTGAAGAAGGCCACTATTGTACAGAAGGCAAAGACTGCTGAACACACGCGGACGGAGCGCCAAGTGCTGGAGCACATCCGCCAGTCGCCGTTTCTTGTCACACTTCACTATGCCTTCCAGACGGACACCAAGCTGCACCTCATTCTTGGTTAGTGTGTTTGCTAAGGAACTGTCTTTCATAACCTGCAGATTTCCACTTCTGTTGTTTTTAACCCAGTGAAGGAAACACAATTTAACCAGCTGAATGAATTGATGTAGTCAGGAATTAAAAACTGGTTAACATTCATGATATCTTCCATTACAGATTATGTAAATGGTGGGGAGCTCTTCACACACTTGGTCCAAAGGGTGCGGTTTAAAGAGCAAGAAGTCGCCCTGTACAGCGGAGAGATTGTGTTGGCACTAGAACATCTACACAAGGTAACCCCCAGTTTAAATGTATTCGAGTTGTAGGGTCTGTCTGCTCACATAATCTATGTTTAACCTATGTTTTATTTTCTTCTTGAAGCTTGGGATCGTCTATCGGGACCTGAAACTTGAGAATATTCTACTGGATTCAAGTGGTCATATAGTTCTCACAGACTTTGGCCTTAGTAAAGAATTTGATCAGGTACATTTTGTTTCAATAATGTGTTCAAAACTCCTCAGGAAGCCGATGGAAACCTAATTTTACAATTATAAATAAAACTGTGTTTAATAATAGGTTACAGGTAATAGGAACCAAAAAAGGCATTTTGCTTTTCTGTTTAAACAGCCTCAAAAAACTAATTCAGCAATCAGGTTTTTACTAGGAGCAACAGGGTCCCACTTGAACACACTTCTTATTTCTGCCAAAATTAAAGTAGGTTTGTTAATTTCACAGTGGAGAAATCTGTAATTTGTCCAATTACTGGTTTAAAGAGAGCAGCCAACTTTTTAAAAGAACATTCCTGAAAGAACATTTGAATAAAAATACTGATGGCAGTCAAATGTGATTGATAAACTGATAAACTCCTAGTAAATGGCGCATCAAAATCTCTTCCTGAAATTTGACTTTAGATTTTGGTAACATGAGGGTGGATATTTTCATGTAGAGAAGATGTTCGACTAGATTTGAAACCATGTTTTTCAGGGGGGCTTATTCTTAGACAGTTTAGCCACAGTAGAGAACATTTTACAAAAGAGAAGTCTTGAGATGCAACGACTATCACCTCGATGTACACGTAATGTATGCAGACTGTCTACAGAGCGGCTGCCTCATCGCTACGCTTTCATTACAATCAATGAAAATGGCTACACCAGGTGTGAGTGCAGCATATAAGTGGTGCATATGTGCCAAAGAGATCCGTGCTGCAATCGTAAAAATAGGCCATTCTCCTATTTATATTTTTTACATGAGGTGTGTGCGGCCCTTTACCCAGAAATGGGTCATAAAGTGCATATTTTTTTAAAGCTAAACTACGGGTTTACAGGAAATGACTTTGTTTCAAACAATGCCTCCACTTTGGGGTCTTCATCACCTGTCTGCATTTATTTTGCCAATAACAGTTGATGGTTGCTTAGTGACTTTATCCCTTAACTTTATAGATTCTACTGTGGTCAGAAGATGTTATCTTACACATATTACACAAACACAATGATGTGCCTGGATGGAAAAATAATAACACCCCAAAAATAACATGTTTAATGTAGCCAAAATGCAAGATGCTCTGTGTTCTCTTGGTTTCTGTTGATGCATTTGCATGTTTTTGCAGGTTGAAAGGGCTTTCTCTGTCTGCGGCACCATAGAATATATGGCTCCAGAAATAGTGGAAGGAGGAGAGTCTGGACATGACAAGGTAACATTTAGTTTTATGTTTTATTCAGTCGTCTGTTAGGTCAAATCAAGCAGGCCGGACCTCCCTCTCTGTGCTACTGAATGTGTTACACTCTCCAGTGAGATTTTTCTTTTAGTCTGTCAAGCCAAAGTCACGGGGTGCTCTGCTTTGTACATTCCAGGCGGTGGACTGGTGGAGCCTCGGTGTGTTGATGTACGAGCTTTTGACCGGTGGATCCCCCTTCACTGTTGACGGAGACGAGAACTCGCACACAGACATTGCCAAGTATGGATTCTCCCCGATCGTCGGCCTGCAGTTTTCAGCAAGCTTTTCACTTACAATCACTCTACACCACTGACCTTATCTGTCTCACACATCACAGGAGGATTTCCAAAAAGGATCCTCCTTTCCCCAAAGACATGGGACCACTGGCCAAAGACCTCATCCAGCGTCTCCTCATCAAAGATCCAAAGAAGAGATTAGGCTCCGGCCCTAATGGAGCAGAGAATGTAAAGAAACACCCGTTTTACCAGGTTGGTTTTATTGCTTGTCTTGACTATTTCACAATATTTATAGAAAGTAAATGGCAAGATGGGATGTTACTATACATTATGGGGCCATTTGGAGCAAGTATTTTTCTATAAAGCATGTTAATTGAGATGGAGACGAGCTGCAGTGGTATTTCTTTTTTGTGCTCACTTTAGAAAATTAACTGGGAGGACTTGGCAGCTAAGAAGGTGCCTGCGCCGTTCAAGCCAGTGATTCGGGATGAGCTGGACGTCAGCAACTTCGCAGACGAGTTCACAGAGATGGACCCAACCTACTCCCCTGCAGCTCTTCCTCAGAACTGTGACCGCATCTTCCAGGTGGGAGGAAGGAGGGAAGCGATGCTAGACCAGCCAGACTATGTTTTGTTGTGACTCACGGCTCTGTTGTTTGCAGACGGGAATATTCCTTTGTGCTCCTTGCAGGTCATTGCACAGGACAACATTTATATCTGCATCCGCTTGGTGCTCATGTTTGTCTGGGCTTTGGTTGCAGGCAGTGTGAAATGTTGACACGGTTGAAAAATGGCATTATACATTACCCACTTTTTGTCTGCAACTATATTTGACATACTCCACAGCAATTGAAGTAATCAAGTGAAGTTTTGAATGTCCTCAAAAGGTTGCTGTAAGTCAACATGACTCTGTCTGTGTGCATTGGTATTCAAATTGACTAAAGGGGCTTTTATTGAAGTAATTGCTGCCATATGCAGCTCTTATTGAAGTAACAGATGTGAATGACTATTTTTGATGTAGCTTTGAACCATAATATGGCCCACAACTCCATGCCAGCTGATGGCTGTCTGATGTATTGCATGAAATTTCAACTCTGATTGCCTTCTGGATCCTTGAGCTTGGTAGATCAATAGATCCATTAACGGGCTTCTCTCATGGAATAAAAGGTTACACTTCGAGAGCATCACCACGTCTGTCTCGGTTACGCCTTCAGTCTTTGATTGCCAACTTCATCTTGGCATTTTTCGCTCTCAGCTGCCATTCACATACTCTGAAATTTTGTGGTCTTTATAATTTGCAAGCCTAGCAATCTCTGAGATAACGACAGCAATCCCAGTTTTAAACCGTGCACTTGCTCCCCCGCGGTGCCTCACAAAACAAAATTAAAATTGCATTAAGAGCGCCAAGATGTAATTTCACAGCAGAGCAATCAAATATTCAAGCCCGGCAATTTAGGGCATCTCATTCATTCAACATCCATCCTTCCGTCCATCCATTGCTGTCACTACATACCACACAGCTGTGTGTGTGTCGGTGAAAAAGAGAGAGAGAGATTAATGCCAGCTCAAAGCTCTGGGCTCCCCACAGCTGGAATTAAGCAGGCGGTTCTCCACAATGACAGGTCTAACAATAGGAACAGCTGGACAGCCACTGTCACTCACAAATGAACAGAATTGGTCTTATTGTGGAGCTGTCAGACTGGTGTGACAAGTAACATTTAAAGAAAAATGAAAATTTCTTGACAGTAAATGTCATTTTTCTGAGTCTGCTTCCCACAGCAAAGGAAGTTTCCTTCTCTTCTGTCCATGTAGTCCATCCCTCACCTCGTCTTAGTGAAATGTAAACATGTAGAACTTATGTGTTTCTGCGTGCAGGGATATTCTTTCATGGCCCCCTCCATCCTGTTCAAGAGGAATGTGGTGATGGACGACCCTGTCCAGCTGTGTGGGGGCTCTGAGAGGCCAGGCTCGGCTGCGGTGGCCCGCAGCGCCATGATGAAGGTAAGATGAATGGACTTGGATCCTCCAGCACAAACACACTTAAGCTAATGGCTGCTGTCACAGACAGATGAGATTTTTTTCCTTCCTCTTCATTCCACTGGAACTTTTTTTCCCCCTGCTGTGCTTGTTTTACTGCACTCAGATTCAGTTTTCGGGCCTGAGTCTGTTTGTTTAATGATGTTTGTTCATGAATGCTCTTGTGTGTCTGTGCAGCATAATGCTTTCTGAGAAGGTAGCAGTGCATCGCTTTCTGTACACTCATTTAGTTTCTTATCAACATCCTGGATACCTGCCAGTGTAGCCGAGCTGTCTTGATATAAGAGATATAAATTTGAGCTGTTTTGTAAGCGTTAATATTTTCTAAATTTATTATTAGGTTTATTGTACAATTAATAGGTACTGTAATTTGTCATCGTAATGCTTTTCAGTCTGTTGTTTAATTTAGAGCTGAACGATTTGGGGAAAATATGTAACTGCAATTTTTTGATTTGTGATTTAAAAAAACTTAAAGTGAACATTTAATATTCATTCATGTGTAATAAATTAAAAACATATGATGGAGCATTACCTCATAGATACCATCAGACAGGATGAATTTGTAAAACCTCTCAGTCAGACAAAGCTTTTACTAATTGTATTCTTTCAAATCCTGATTTAATTTTGAAATTGAACAATCCTTCAGCCCTTGTTTAATTATTCAGCAAAATTTTCAAATATAAAAGAAACTGAGCATTTTCACTTGCATGTAAACTGAGTCACTCCCTACTTACATCCTTAAATGCTTGAAAAAGGGAAGTTGTAACCAAGGCAGGCGGCCCTTTGCTCCAGATGTGCTCAGAATTCCAATAAAGCTTCAGCTCGCTGTACTTTATAGATTTTATACCGTTTCCATTTGCAAACAGGAAGCTGGTTAACAGTCTTTTTTGTTTTATCTTGTCTTGTGGTGTTCTTCGCTATTTTAATCTGGATCAGGAAATCTACATTGTCCGTGCTTGGTTATATTTCTTATTTTGTATTCCACATTACACAACAGGAGAAGTTTACTTGGTTCCTCATAAAAACGGTTTGCATTGGCTGCTGCTGATAACTGTCTGGTGATAGATAGGAAGCAAAACCCTTCATGACCACAAAACTCGAAGGCGGAGGCTGTTTTATTATGGGGGGAAATGTAGGACAAGAGTAAGGTGGGCTGTGGGCTTTCTGACTCCTGTAAGCAGTAATTGAATTAGGTTGCATATTTAATTTAAATGCAGTATCTATACAACCTCCCGAGTAGACTTAAATTTGAGAAGACATAAAAGGCTCTTTGTGTGGAGAATAGAAAGGATGAGGAACGTGAGGAAAAGGGTATCAAGGACATTTGTGGCTTCAGTGTCCTCTGTGAGAAAGATAAAAGCCTTTAGAGAGCTGATATCATATTTAAATATATGGCACGTTAATTCAGTCTGTATGTTATCACAAGGAATGCAGAAGCTTACGAAATTTGCTCTTTTTATTACTAACAACCAACATGTATTATTACACTCGAAGAAATTGAAGAGTTGCAATGATAGGTTACCTCTGTGTTAGAATTTATATTTGACTTTACTGTTCCTCTCTGCAGGACTCACCTTTCTATATGAGTTATGAGATGGACCTGAAGGACAGCGTTCTGGGAGAGGGCAGCTTCTCCATCTGCAGACGGTGCACACACAAGAAGACCGGGCAGAAATACGCAGTCAAGATTGTCAGCAAGAGGTATAAGCTCCTGAGGCTGCTCTCTCAGATGTGTTTGTCAACCCAGATGCTTTTGGCTCGGTGTTGTGTTTATAGTTTCACTGGACGCATCGGACAGCCAACCTCCTCCGCTCCCTGGCAGAAATTGGACATCGGTCAGCCAACTCCAAACAAAGTTTTACAAGAGTATTAAATCAGAAATGTTCTCTTAAACAGATAAAGGCAAAAATAATGTCATACTTTGACCTGATTAAGTATTTTTCAGGTTTTATTTCCTCTGTTTGTGACCAGATCTGCTCACAAACCTGCTTGTTTTTGCTGACAACTCCTACTAAATATGCTTTGATCATGTGTGTGTTGATTGTAGTCCTACACTACACTCCTCCGCACCAAGAATTATGGCTCTAATAATAGTGATCCTTACTTGGGCACAGTGGGACTGACACAAACACATGTCTTCTGCAATCCAGATAGGCGTGTTCAGGAAATAAATCACACTTTACACATTGCAAACTATGTTTACTAACCCTCCATTAGTTAGCTCACCATAAAAATCATTTGAGTTGCAGATCAAAACTACAGTAAAGACATATGGTAAAAAAATCTCAAATTCATAAAGTGATTCATGTAATATACTGTTAGTGATTTGTAGGAGTGTTTTAGGTAATCAAGTTAAGCTGGTGGTATAAGAAGATGGCCCGTACAATCCATTGCATTGTAAAAAACACAAAGTTGATTGTTAAGAACTGGACTGTCAGGTCTTCTTTTCTTAGACCTGCCATTGATTTTTGCTTTAGGCTACTGACTGCTTATTTGCTGACATGCAATGCAAAGATATAAGTCAGTAAAATAATACCAAAATAGCAATTAAAAACCTGCTGAAGGATACAGAAACCACCACTTTGCTGTTTTTGTGTTCATGTTGTATTCTGCTTGTGTTTCCTGTAGGATGGAGGCACAGACTCAGCGGGAAATAGCAGCCCTGAAGCTCTGCGACGGCCACCCTAACATTGTCAAGTTACATGAAATCTACCACGATCAGGTAAAGTTAATTGCGACTGTTACATTCGCCGCCATGAATTCTGTTTTCCATAGCTCTCTGTGGAGCCTGTGGGGACTGCAGCCTTATTAAGTCCTGGAACTGGAACAAGGCAGATTAATAGGGATGCTGGTAGCCCTCCGGGTCTCTCTCTGTCTCTTCACGTATTGTCCCACGGACGTCTCTCGGTGTGCTCGATATTTCACAGCAGATTTATTTCTAAACCGCAGCTGCACAAACACCCATTTTGTAATGCTGAATAGAAACAACCCAGATTCACTTGTGTTGCTAATCGAGCCGCGCAATTAACCCAAACTGAATGTGCATATGTTCCAAATGTAGCTTACCTCGGTTATTGGGAAGGTGTGTCCGTGTGTCTGACTGTGTACAGGTTCATTAGCCCCGGTCCTTCATGCCCAGGAGCACCACTTTAGTCCTGATGAGCTCAGTGGGGTTATTACTGTACCTCACAGGCCTGTGACCCAGATCAAAGCAGCGCTGCCTCGCCTTGACTCAACCGAGTCCTGCCTTTGTTCCCTGGATCCAGCACTAATGAGAAATTCTACCCCGCTGCCCGGACACATTATTCTCTTCCCACTTTGTTTGCCCCTTTTCACTTTTCCTCAATGCCATTATGGTTTGATCTCACCATCACGAGATTAAGGATGGGCTGTTTTTCATATACTTATTATGCAACAGAAAAATGTCTGCCCACCAATGTCAACATTCAGGTGTTTGCAACGTGCAGTTCAAGCTGTGAAAGCAAGATTGATGATGCATTAGAAAACACAACACAAACTTGTCAATATTTGCTTAATTGCTAAACCTTTAGGAGTGTTTGCACCTTCTGTACTATTTCAAAGCAGGTCAAATGATAAAGGTTGGGTGTAGCAGAAATGTAAATATATCCTGTGTGTGTTTTCTGCAGCTCCACACATACCTGGTCCTGGAGCTGCTTGGCGGAGGCGAGTTGCTGGAGAGAATCCGCAGGAAGCAACATTTCAGTGAAACGGAGGCCAGCCGAATCATGCGCAAACTGGTGTCTGCTGTCAGTCACATGCATGACGTAGGAGTGGTGCACAGGGACCTTAAACCGGAGGTATTGGACATCTACTCAACACGGCTCCTGCTCGCAATTCTTTTCTGTCTGAGCACAGTTAGTGTCTTTGTGGCGAATCCAGCCTGACTGGATCATACGCTTTTAAACCAGAATTACTGTCTTTTTCTGAACTTCGTATCATCTGTCGTATTGTCACTCTGACTCTGCAATCTTCTGCAAAACAAGAGTAAAATTGTTTGACCCTAACATGGGTCAGAAGTACCTGGTCAGTCTTGATGTACAATTTAGTAGCCTCTTGAGTGGACTGGTGTTGCTGAGCAGAGAAAAAAAATGATTGCTGTCTGTGTCTCGAATTGCTTTGTAGAACTTGCTCTTCACAGACGAGAGTGAGAACTCCGAGATAAAAATCATAGACTTTGGCTTCGCTCGTCTCAAACCACCAGACAATCAGCTCCTGAAGACTCCCTGCTTCACGCTGCAGTACGCCGCGCCAGAGATACTCAAATATGATGGCTACGATGAGTCCTGCGACCTGTGGAGTCTGGGGGTCATTCTGGTGAGTGGATGAGCCAGGTTAGGAGAAAATACTGGGGATTGGACTGATATAGGATCATTGATTATTCAGCAATCGGGGGGGGGGAGTAAAACATCAGCAGAGCATCATCTTAGTCTCTTATGTATGGACAATAAGTGCAAAAATCATAAAACTAAAGCATGGTACAATGCTTTCATATTAATAGCAACAACTTACTCGGTTGCAAATAAGGGTGTTGAGCGGGACAGAGAGAGGAGGGGTTTGGAGGAGTGAAATGAATTTGCATAACATCAGTCTGTAATGGTTTTGATTATCAATAAGCTATCTTGTGAAAATCCAAAATGTTCTCTATTTATAGTTTCTAAAACCTAAATATTTGCTTTTTTTCCGGCTTCAGGTAAATCAATTTAGGCTGCTTTATTTTAAACCTTTGAAATTAAGGCATTCATTTGGACTCTGATAACTTCTAATGTTCATTTTTAAGAATTAAAATAAATTGATAGATGACAGGGCTTACCTAATATAGTGAATATGGCTGATTTGATTGAGGAGCACATCCAACTGTATGGGAAAATGGGAACGTCACCATTGTTTTGAGCTTGACTCCATCTACCGCATAACTCTGAAAAAATGTTAAAAAGCAGGAGTTGTTCAGTGTCACCTCCAGGCCAGAGAAAAATGGAGAGCAACACCAAATCAGCTACACCTTTGCCGCAGAGGACTCTTTTGAGATCGAGGACTTTTCCCCTCCACAGTCCCTTGAAGCAGACATTAGTGTGGTGGACCCGAGCTGTATCAAGCCAGAGCTCCTCAAGCTGAGGCAATGCAAGTGCAAGACGGTCTCTAACATAATGCTAATTGGAAGGTTAGAATGAGGGTTTGAAGTGAAAGAATGTAGTCTGATTGTATTTCCGTCCAAATAATGGTGCAAAAATTGAAAAAATACTAAGTAGAGGTTGGCAAAAAAAAAAATGATGTAAGCTTCTGTGAATGATGACTCTTGATCGGTTTTACAGACTCCCACTCAAGGGAGGGGCCTTAGGGAGGTGGGCCACCTTCATCAGATTAGTGGCCATTAACAGTCTTTTTAAAATATGAATGTAATGATGTACAGAATGGTTAACTCTATCAGCCTTTGCAAGGTTCAGGCTCATTTAATACATTAGATTTGAGCCATTTCCCCCCAAAATGTCAGTATTAACACCAGCATTGGGGTCTTTTCATCATATTATTTAGTTTACAGCTCAAAAAACATGCTTAAGTGTGTATTACCGCCTTAAATCCCAGAGTGTATTTGTAAATTAAACTGTTGGTAGGGTTGTCGGTTCACTTAGCCTGTCCATAAAATAGTAACAGTAAGAAATACCGTGGGCTGTAGGATTTTTCTACAGCAGTCCAGCTGAGTCAAATCAAGATACTAAGATAGAATTATGCTGCACATCACATTTAAACGTTTTTGAGTTTGATGACGTCTCTCCCAGGCTGTCGTAGATCTTAATACCAGATCATTGATTAGCCCTATTCAGGAGTTTCCTTCTTTGCCACTGCATAGTCTTCACAAGTAAAGGCCTATTTTCAACTATCACGTTCCACAATGCCCCAGGAAAGTGACCTGATTATATAAATTTATAATTTATACAAATCTTTTCAAAAACCCACAGCTCCGAGCTCCACTTTTAAGTTGTTTTTCAAAATGCTGTTAACTGAAGTGTTTCTAAAACCAAATTAATGTTTAATCAGAAGCTCCATACACTGTTGATTTGTTTGTGTTATCCAGTTTATGGATCAGGCATTTTGCCGCGGGCCATTCTGATTAAGCAATCAGCTGTTATTTTTAACTGATTTTGGCTGTAGTCGAGGCTTTCAGTGTGCGTATGCGTGAGCACATGTATGTTCGCATGTGCATGTTCCGCTTTATCTGTTTTGGCGTGATATTCATCTCCTCTCGTTCAGGCGTTGCAACCTTCAGCATCCTGTGGTGAGCTGACACAGTTAAAACGCTCGCCGCGGAACCGAGAACCAGGCCATCTCTTAGAGCTGGTTAAGGCTCATATAAGATCCGGCAGCGGAAATGTCATCCTTATTGAAGCTTTTTTCAGTACGGAGCAGGAAAATTAAAAGGAGAGGTAGAAGGAGATGGCACACAGGGGGGCAAATAGTTGAGAGGGAGATTTCAGTACAAAGTACAAATTTTCAGTCATCCGTACAAAGCCTGGGCTGTATGTGCAAGTGCTGCATCACACCGTCGCCCCCTGGGGGGATATGCTAGTAGTGTGCCTCATACAGCTTTGATGAAATGGTTACTGACAAGCTATGAGCACAATGCCCTGGAAGCCGAGCGAGCGGAGACACAGAGGGAGAGGGATGCACGACAGATCCTCCGCTGCCAAAAGGGCTGTTCCCAACCACTGTCATTTTAATGAGAAATATGAGGGCAGATGTAAGCAGGCCAAGGTTAGAGCATCCCGTTCATTTAGCTGAGCACAGAGCACTCTTCTCTTTAGTGCTGTTCCCACCACGGTCAACAACACAGCAGCATAACAATGGAAAAATGTGGACAGTCGTGATCGGTCAAGAGCGCTTCGAAAGCATGTTGTAGTAGATGCGGTTAAACACTGATGCTTAGTTAGTTTTGCAGCTCATTGTAGGCAGCATGATGTTAGCTAACATCTGTTGCAATTGGATGCACACTATTAGTAATACAGCCTGGAAACCATGTTGAGGTTGGTTTTTATAGCAGATTGTGTGTCTCCGTCTGTTCGCAGTACACCATGCTGTCTGGCCAGGTGCCTTTTCAGTGTCAGGAGAAGAGCCTGACCCACACCAGTGCTGAGGAGATCATGAAGAAAATCAAGCAGGGGGACTTTTCTTTTGAAGGAGAGGCCTGGAGAAACGTGTCCCAACAGGCCAAGGACCTGATACAAGGTGAGAATGGAGTAGACTAGGATTTTTATTGTCACAAGGTAAAAAAAAGTAGATGTTATTGCATATATATTACATTTCAAGAAGTAAATTTGTACCATGCATAACTGAAAATACAGGCTTTTTTCAGGCTATTTTTACATTCAACTGATGATCAGAAAACTTATTTAAAGTTGGGTTGTGTATTGAGATATACGTCAGCCAGTTCTGCCGTGGCACAGTTTCCACTAATGTTTTGGATCTGCTTCTACGAGTTTGTTTACTTTTAGGTCATGGACTGAACCTCTTGACCCCCAAAGTAGCTCACAGACGCTGAGCTACCCGAGGAGGAAATCACTTCCTCTCCGTGGCTCATTTGTGACTCACCTCTCCTCTCAGGCATTAATTAATTAATTAATTACCTGCGTCTCGCTCCTGCAGAGCTGCTGACTGTGGACCCGAACAAGAGGATTAAGATGTGCGGCCTCCGGTACAACGCCTGGCTCCAGGACGACAGCCAACTGTCCTCCAACCCGCTCATGACCCCGGACATCCTGGGCTCCTCCACTGCCTCCGTCCACACTTACGTCAAAGCTACCTTTAATGTAAGTAGTGATGGGAAGGACACCTTTGTTAGATAGTAGGTCAGAACATTTGGGTTGTATTGAAGAACTTGTGTTCAAACTGCTGCTACTAATAGATATGGAGGTCACATTCTTTTTAATGTATTATGAGGAGGTCTGTCTGTCAGGTCTCCCCATAATCAATTATTAGTCATTTATTGAGCAACTGGGGGGAAAGAGCACTCTGCAATTGAACTTATTTCTCATTTATAAACACAGAAATGCAAAACATTCACCTTCACAGTGACAGTCTGCCTTGTCTTGTGTGATATTAAGATTATTAATCTTTTGGTTTTTGGCTACTGGTCAGACAAAACAAGCTTTTTCTTGATGATATTATTTCGTTTTTCACCATTTTCTACTATTTGTAGACCAAACAGTTAACTGATTAATCATTCAAATTGTTGGCTGACTAATCAGTGAAGAAAATATGCTTTACTGCTGCTGTTGTCCAAAGAACTGTTTTAAATCTGTATTTTTTATTTTATTTTAAGTGCTAGGAAAAAAACAATCTGCATCTGAATTTATTTATCATAAATAAACACAGAAGTGAAAAACATTCACCTTTACAGTCCCAGCCATTTAGTTGTCATGATTTGTTACGTGATTAAGTTATTGATATTTTGGTTTTGGATTACTGGTCAGCCAAAACAAGCTTTTTTTTTTATGACACCACCTAGTTTTTCAATATTTTCTCCCATTTATAGACCAAACAATTAATCTGTTAATCATAGACATTGTTGACTGTCTAATCAGTAAAGAAAATAAGCATCACTGCTGCTGTTGTCCAAATAACTGCTTTAAATCTGCATTTTTTTAGCATGAAAAATAGGTATTATTTAAAAAAAGCAATATTTTCTGCTATTTATAGACCAAACATTTAATCAGTTCATTATTAACATAAGAAGCACTGCAGCTGTTGTACAAAGAACAGTTTAAAATCTGTATTTTCTGCATGAAAAATAGATTACTTTATTAAAAACACACTCCATAGCACAAATTTTGTGCAGTAGCCACAAGAAAGTATTGCAGAAAAGATGGGAAAATGTAGTGATCAATGTGCTGAATCGATACTGACTTAATTAGTTTGATTGGGTATTGGTCAGATACCGGATGGACCCGAAACTCAGCTTCTTTGTTTCCTCCATCAGTTAGAATCATTTAGTTGCAGTCAGCTACCGACTCTTTCATGCCACAACAGTGTGTGACTGATGAGACGAGATCAATGCCTCCCTTGGGAAATAAATTATTCAGAGGATTATTAATAACTGGCTCACCAGACCTCTTTTTTTTTTTTGTACTCAGGCATTTAACAAATGTAAGCGGGAAGGTTTCCGCCTGCAGACGGTGGACAAAGCACCACTGGCCAAGAGGAGGAAGATGAAAAAGACGAGTACCAGCACAGAGACCCGCAGCAGTTCCAGCGAGAGCACCCATTCCTCGTCGTCCTCCTCCCAGTCTCAGGAGAAGACTTTTCCGGAGGGCGACGCCAACCCTCAGCCCTCCAACAGCACACCTCGCACCACCCCTGTCAACACACCGGTGGCCCTGGGAACAGACTCTGGGCACCAACCAGCGCCTCCAGCCTTTCACTTCTCAGAAAGACAGTGAGAGGAAAAAAAAACCCAGATTCAGATAGTTTCATGAACCGAAGAACGGCTCGGACTAGCGTAGAGACAGCTCTCTTCTTTCTGTGTGTCCCTGGCAGCTCTCTGCCTCCGGCTCAATTTGCATGGACGTTCGCACGTCTCCAAAAATCAAGCATGCAGCAGGAGCAGCAACCGTCACCTCAATATCTATCAATCAATCATCACTAGCAATAGCCTATCCGTTCTTTTCTCTCTGACTTTCACAGACAGACTGTGTCAATCAGGGACTGGACCAGGAAGAAGTCGTCCCTGGTGTCCTAAATGAAAAGGGCTGACCTACTGCCCCCCCCCCGGTCCAGACAGACAATGGAGAGACGCGTTCAGTCTCGTCATCAGATCACAGCCTCCGTCCTCCATTCACCTGTCTTTGTCCGTTTCTCCAGAGGTTTTAAAGGGAAAGTCGTAGTGTTTACACCACGGATGCTTTGTATTTTTCGTCAAAGAAGAAGAAAACGAAATGCAAACGGGCTGCAGCGTAACGTGGGTCCACTTTGCTTTTCTGGGAAGTCCCTGCAAGATGGAGCAGGTTATTTATATGTGAATTTTACAGACTGAAATTTATTTATGATAAGCTATATTGTTAACTTATTTATGGTTCAGATTGATCTGAAAAGAAATAATGGATACAGTGAGTCTTTAAAAAAAAAAAAGAAGATATTTTGTGTATGTGTGTATGTTTCCCTTTTCAGCTCTAAAGACTGTTTCCGTGTAGTCAGATGGTCATTCTTAACTCTTTGTAGTTCTCTTACATGTCATTGCCTCTTTATTGAGACACAGTTATGTAGACACTGCAACTTATTCTAGGCAAGAAGAGATTAAAACCGTCAGCCGCTTGTTGATGGTTTGTCAAATATCACGAAACCAGAAATCCTTTTTTATTATAATTATTTATAGAGGAATTCTGGGGTTGAACCGCAGCTGTGTCCAGTGTTTTTCCTCGTTCACATGGATTAAAGAAGCAAAAGTGTAAACATCATTTTGTAGGAACAGCTAAATGTGGATGTCGTATGTTCAGCCAAATCCGTGTTTTTATTGTTGCGTGGGGAATTCTGCTGCCTGAAGGGATGCGACCCTACAAGAAGAGCTATATTTAGACTTATTTTTGCCTCTCGTGTGGGAGTATGACTACTTCAAGACTCGGCACTGCTGCTTTTCCACATGGTCTGATCCTCGAGTCAGTATTTAGCCCAGCAGTGGATTTGCCTTGACTTAATTGCCTCGTTATCACTACGACCAATTGGATTGAGAAGAACGGAAAATTCAGATCAGCTTAGCGCCAGGTGTAAGTAGTTTGAGGGGGAGTTCTCTCTTATCCAAGATGCCAAGGGCCAGTTTCAGGTGACCTTTTTATGTAAAACTAAATATGTTTAAAAAAAAGGGAAGGTTTATGTGCCAAAAATGCGACTGAACCAGGTAGTGGTAGTTTAGTTTAGGCAATATAGTGCAAAAAGTTGCCTCTTGTGTCACTTTCCTGAGTCTTAAAACAACCCATTCTTGAGGATAGCCCCCCAAACAGACTCCCTTTTTACTTTTTACGCCGTCCATTTCCCACGTCGCACTGCATGACTGAAACAGTGATCTTTGCACCGTGTCGACAGGCGGATATCTGGTTCGTATAAAGTCCCCTGTTGCATGATGTGAACTGAAACATCAGCCACTCTTTTCTTTGTCTTTATGGGCTTTTTTTTTTTTTTCTTCCAGCAGACTCTTACTTGATTTAATGTGAGTTTGTTTACTTGCACATTTTAAATTTCCTGATTTAATTTCAGGACTTTGAAGTTCTACTGTTTGAAATTGTTGATGGATGTACCTTCCCCTTTTTTCTTTGTTTTTTTTTGTTTTTTTACAATTACAATAGCCTAAATATTGTAATGCAGGTGTTAGTTGCCATGCTCTGTTAGTAGTATGTCTTAGTCTGTTACCATTGGTAATAATTGAAATGCTGTGTTTTGTTGATGTGTACAGGGGTAACTTGTGTGTGAAGCCGCCTGGAAAAAGTTTCAAATTCTTAGTCGGACTACTGTGTGCATTTAAACACACTCCCTCATCTTCTTCCATTTTAATGCACTCTGAATCAGAACCAAAGCATTAACTTCAAGGTAGCTGCTTTAAGCTGCATGAGATATTTCCTTTCATGCAAATATGCAAAGAAACGCTTCATACATCACGGTTTATGTTCGTCCGGTCGGTGAAATATGTTTCGGGTGATTCGTTAACAGCGTGTTCTTTATAGCATCTATCGCGTCCATATCCAGCACATTATCACGCTTATAACTATGCATCTGTTTTCTTTGCTATTGTGTTGCTATTTCAAAAAGACCCCCATCAAATGGGTTCAAACATAGTGCTTAAAAGGGCGTAACACAATGTACATATGCTGTACTTCTCATAGCATCAGCTGCAATAGAAATAGCAAAGTAGGATCCATTGCCCTCATGAAAAAGCTGGAATCCTTGGAGCTAAACACTACAAAGCTCTTGTCTAACTTAGTTCGCATGAGTTCCCCGTTGCTGCCTCATTAAGCCTCTTTTCTTTTGTTTGGGTGTATTAATAGCTCAAGTGGAGGAAGAGGAAGAGTGTCCTATATTGAGCTCCCCTCTGGGAGCCAGGCTCTATTAGCTGATGTGCTGCAGTGCTGTTTGTTCCAAAGAAAATACCGTACTCCACTCACTGCCTCTGTGGGACCAGGCTCACTTTCTTTGTAGGGAAAATAACAGAGCATCACAGGAAAGGGTTGGTTTAGTACCGACGTCTCTTGGGGCTGATTTCTCAAACTAGGTTTCCCCCCTTTGATGAACAGCTTGTGCCACTACGAAGAAGAGAGGAGGAGGGAGGGAGGCTGGTTGTGATTTGAGGTCCTGTTGTCTTTGATACATTTTTGTTGTTAGTTCGCTGGAATTTTAATGAATTTTCTGCCTACAGTGCTTCCTCTTTTATTTTATTTTTAAAAACGCCACACCTAATGAGCTCAACCCATCTTTAAAGCATTAATTAGAGGGCTGGCAGTTTGAATTGTTTCGTATAAAAGCTGCTTTTGTGTGTTTTAGCGTCAAAGAAATAGGCTTGGGATGTTCCTGTGTGCTTCTGTGCTCCAATCAGTGGCGTCTTTTACGGGATTAAGAGACAGAACGTCGAGTGACATAATGCACGGCTTCTCCGTTTTGGTTCTTTTGTGGATGCGTTGTCTGTTAAAGCCCTATTTTTCTGGATAGATGTTGCTGCTTGTCTTTTTGTCAGTGTTTAGGATGAGTACGGAGCTGTCCGCGGTGCTGAAGTGCCCAAACTACTGGTGTTAATGCAAAAACAAGTTCTTTTGTCACAACGAGCTGTAATAACGCGGCCCTTTAAAAGACGCGAGTCCCCAGACAGGAGTACTTGTACCCCAGCGGTACCTGGAAAGACTGTGAAGTAGCTCAGCTTTATTTGAAATAAATAGAATTTGTGCTTCAGGAAAAATGAAAAAAAAAAACAGCCACACAAACAGGATTGTGATTTGTTATGAGGCTGAGGATGATATTTGCGTGTTTAGTGTCACAATTTGATACAAATATGGTGGCTGCTTCACAGATTGAGTAAATAAGTGGTTGAAATGTCCAACTTTTGCCTCCAAATGGTGCTAAATTGGACCAAACTTATTGAAAAAAAAATCAAGGATAAGTGAGAATATATTGATTTATATTATCAACAGAGTTAAATAACATTCAGATTAATCCAAATTTATGGGCTGCAAGTGGACATAAGTCAAAGAAGGGTGGGAAAAAGCTGCTTTAAAGGATCAAAACAACCAACAAAAGCATGTTTACCCCAAGCTTTTCACAATAAAAGCCCCCAAAAAATCATTCCCAATGAGGTTTAAGCTCCAGAATGATGCTCTTGACTTGTTCTGTGTAAAGTTGGGGGCATATAATATTAATTTTAGGTGAAAAAATGTTGGATTTGTGGAGGCAGACGGTGTTTTAGTGGATGTACGGCGTCATCACCACCACTGCTGTCGTCATGCACGTGCTACTGCTTGATATTTTCATCGTCATGTTACTAAAAACAAAACAAAAAACGTGTCAAAAAGTACTGTAGCAGCAAATCCCTTTGAGATTGGTCGATGCTAAACTCGTTTCAGAAACACGCAATCAAGCTTTAAGGGCAAAACTTTGCACTTTTAATCATGCAGTTGATTCTTTTTTTTTTTATCGTTGTAGAAGAAAATAACGTCTCCTGTCTGTTTTCTGTCGATGGCTGTTGTCCAACTTTTTAATATCGACCTCAACACCAGATTTGACTTACTGCAAAGGATGTGCGTACCTGCTTCTTAGGGCACTGTGAAAACCATCATTCAGGTCTGTAGGCACACCATCAATAGCACGAGGAATAAATAAAAAAAAACTGTTTGCTTCAATAAATGCTTTACTTGCTGGCTGAAAACATCTGTACATTGAATAACTCTGATTCCAGTCATGGTGAGTCTTTTACTAGGTCCTTGGCTCCGTCGTATTTTCAAGTGTATTTCCATCATTACTGAAGATATTTTTGTGATACCAGGATTTTGTGTGTACGAGTCGTCAGAAAGGACAATAAATGTACGATTTTCCTGTTTATTTATTGATTTTTTTTTGGGGGGGGGACTAATAAATTAAAGTGCAAACCTTTTCATATTGAAAAGGGTTCTCTGGTTTTTAGAGGCTTGTCAGATGTAAAAAGTAGTTATTTGAGCATTTGGCCTCTAGGTGGCAGCGTTTAATAAAGTATCACCGGGAGAACAGCATGAATTATCCATAGATTGGCCAAATAGATGAGTGCGTTTAGTATATTTAAAAGCAAAAAGATCATTTTTCATGTCATCTAGCAGGACTAGAAATTTATGCCCATTATTAGAACCAAACTAAGATCATTTGTGTCTTTAAAAAGTGAACTGTAAGTACTGTAAATGTCCACTTATATTATTTTTATGCTCTTATTAAAGTAGTTTCATGCAGTGAACCTGAGAAAAAAGGTTTCCAGCCTCCTTTAAAATGTGTTTATCTAGAAAATATTCAACACTGGATGATGAATATAACAGCGTGAGACTTGGAATTAGGTCTGGAAATATGAGTTAAAGTAGGTTTTACTGTTGATTTGTAAAGTGATAATAATAAATGGACGCTGTTTGTGTTCAGTGTTTAACACATCTGTGAGAAAATGTTTGTTCAAGACATCAGAATCTTCGAATTTTATCAGAAAATAAACGCTTTTTTTGTCCAGTTATATAAAAATTCCATATCTTCTCCACTAAATAAAGATTACAATTAGCATTAGCATTTAATTTGCTGATTAAAGATGGATTCAGCGATTTTAATCCAATGCACTTTTTGCCAAATTCAGTCAATTCCAGTGTGTCCTGTGCATGTTAAAGCTCGTGCACAAGACGGGGGGGAAAAGTGGAGATGGGGGTAAAGAGGGCAGTGGGAGGATCTAAAAATGCAAACTATCTAAGTAGCATTGTTTCTCTAGTATTGCACACTCCACCTTTAAAAGATTAATTATACAGATGGGTGACAAATTAAAGGAAACACAGATTTTAAGTGTCTTAGTAAGATGTTAAGTCACCACATGCTGCCAGAACAGCTTCAATGCTTCTTAACAATGATTCTCCAAGTCTCTGGATCTCTACTACACCATTCTTCCAAAAGATATTCCCTCATTCGGTGTTTTAAAGATGGCGATTGAGAGCTCCATCTAACACATCTTAAATCTCCCACAGGTGATCAGCTGGGTTGAGATCTGTGGCTGTGAAGACCATAACATCTGATTCAATCCTCCTCCTCAAACCATTCAGTGACCCCTATGAGTGGAAGAGACCAGCAGGTTAGGAATGCTTCAACATACACTGTAAAAAACAATCTCATAAAAACTAAAAGTAGGCAAAGGTGAAAGAAGAAAAAATATGTTTAAAAATGGTGGAATATTGTAACCTTTAAAAACTCAAAAAGATGAATTAATTAATTTAAAAAAGTAAAAATAAAAGCTGAAAACTGTAATATAATGATATTTTTTTGCGGATGTAAATACAATAAAACAGTCAGTTTATAGTTACACATACATACACACACAAGACCAAACTACTATTTGTAAAAGTACAGAATTTTGATGTGATTGTTATGTTATTTATTTATTTATTTTACATTTAACATGTAAATGAATGCATTTGTTTCTGTGATTTTCACTAGTTATTATCTGTAATTTAACAAACAGGGAAATTCTGAAAAATAGCTGTTAAAAAAAGAAATAATTTACCATATTTCAGTCCTTAATATACATATTTTTTCCTTTAAATAATGTTAAATATGTGTAAAATAATAATATTTTTGCTGATTTAAATGCAACAAAAACTATTTGTAAAAAAATCCAGATTTTTTATATGGATGTTATTTACAGTTTTGACCTGTTTTTCTGTGGTTAACATGTAAATTAATACAATGGTTGTTTACTGTAATTTAACAAAATAAGCTATAACTGTAAATTAACAGCTATTAATATTAAATTAAATAATTAGAATGAAATAAATATATAGTAGTTAAATATTTTTTCATTTTTCAATCTTTAATATGCATAATTCGTCTTTCATCCATCGATCCATTATCTATACATCACTTAATCCTCTGTAGGGTCGCAGGGGATTAAGCGGTGTATAGATAATGGATCGATGGATGAAAGACGAATTATGCA
>OMNN01001507.1:14460-35467 GCA_900302755.1 Chromis chromis | reverse complement strand
TTTTTTTTTTTTTGTGATTCCCTTTGAATTACAGGAACAACATGTCTGATGGCGCTGCTGTCAGATAGAGAGCTCACAGTGGCCAACGTTGGAGACTCACGTGGTGTGCTGTGTGACAAGGACGGGAATGCCGTTGCATTATCACATGACCACAAGCCGTATCAGCTTAAAGAGCGCAAGAGGATCAAGAGAGCAGGTACAGGATGAGAACCACGATATTTTAATATAAAAATGTACCTGCTACACCTCCTGAATTTGGGGTCCTTGGCTGCCATCTGTTGGTGAATCCTGGAATAGCACCATGCTCAGCCTGGTACAGTGTCAGAATTTGATACCTTTGGCCAAACAAAGATGCAAAATGTATCATGATTTGGACTAATAAACAGGTTTGTTTGTTTGTTTGTTTGTTTGTTTGTGGCATTACCAGACTTTCAGGTTGTGCTTTTATTCTGAAATGAATGCATGACTTTTCTTTTTTTATTTCTTCCCTTCCAGGAGGCTTCATCAGTTTTAATGGATCCTGGAGAGTTCAGGGAATTCTAGCAATGTCCCGCTCCCTGGGGGACTACCCACTGAAAAACCTCAACGTAGTCATCCCCGATCCTGATATCATGACCTTTGACCTGGACAAACTGCAGCCAGAGTTCATGATCCTCGCATCCGACGGCCTGTGGGACGCCTTCAGCAACGAGGAGGCGGTACGGTTTGTCCGTGAGCGTCTGGACGAGCCTCACTTCGGCGCCAAGAGCATCGTCCTCCAGTCTTTCTACCGCGGCTGCCCTGATAACATCACCGTCATGGTGGTGAAGTTTAAAAGTGGAGCTGGAGGGAGCAGCAAGGCAGGGGAGTAGGTGAGGGTCAGGGTTCGAGCTCACAATGTGATCAGTAGGATTTCCCCCATCTTCTGGGTGAAGCAGAAAGTACAAAATCACATTAGGACGAAGGGAAGTTAAAGCATGGACACTGAGAACTGCACACACATACAGACACATACACACACATGCAAACATGTAAAAATGAGGGTCTGTTTTATTCTATTTAATTGAGAAAAGGGCATTTAAACACAATGCAGATATTATAACCATCTGCTAGAAGAAAGATGAATACATGAAACTACAGAAGCCTACCACACACTGGGGATTTTCTCTTAACCAGCACACAGACTGTGATTGCTTTACTACTGTTTACTGTACATGCACACGAATGGTACAGCTCCACTGGCGGCATCTTCAGGGGAGGCTTCAACTAGTGCCTACTCAACAATTACTGTGCAACTACAGGATATTTCTGAAAATGCAATTGCAAAAACACCACCCAGCTTGCTGCGTTTTGATGATGCTCTAAAGTATTGTATGCGTCTATTACATTTTTGACCAGGAATGATTTATCAGTTTATCAAATATAAGAAGACCCCAGTGGATCCCTACCTTTATTTAACATGAAGTGATGCTACACCCAAAATTAATGAGTATTAAACACCCCTGCAGACTCGATAGGTGCCTATTAAAGATTTGTAGTTTGATATTTCAGCTGAATTAGGCTTCAGTTAAATCAGGTACAATGGATTGTAAAAGTAAAGAGTTGAAGTAAGGAAGCTTCAATATAGTGTCAAAGAACAGGAGTTCTGATTGGTCTGCTCCCATGACTGGTCTGTGGGATTGTTGTTTTAATGCCTCTTTAAATTTAATGAAAGAAAGCTTTCTTTGAATAAAAATAGTCTTAAAGTATGAAAGTGTAACTGCTGTCAGTAGGGAACTGTGAGAACATCAGAGACAGTAACACAAGACACTGAAATAACAAAAATGTGCATTTAAAAGACTTTTAAATAAAATTTGGGACTCAATAAATCACTAATTTATTGTTCAAAGAGAGACTAAGGAGATATAATTCATAAGTGGTAATATTAATGATTGAATGCACATTTAATTTATCAACTTATGTCTTCCATATACCCAGTTTTCCTGTCCATAATTCTCTGAAACCTAATAAATTTATAATGTCTGCAAATTTGTGTATAGTTAGAAAGTTGGCTGTCTTAAATGTTAGGAGAAGTGATGGTCCCAGAACCAAAGAGGAAGCTGCATGCAAACTGAAACCATTGTAGATAGGTTTCTCAGTGAAAGATCTCTAACAGAATGGTCCTTAGGCACCATCATCCTGACTTTATTTTGAAGGCCAAAACTTCATATTTTTAAAGCCGTCTTTCAAGTCTGCAGGAAGTTTGTGATGCTCAAAAAGGAAATAATGGGTGGAATTCTACTTAAATCTGCAACACACACACACACACACACTTGCACACAAACACACATAGCTCTGAAAAAAGAATGCACTTTTCAAATGTTTATTTTTTGGAATGGCAAATTCTTACATATCAGCCAATGTAATGCAAGAGAGGTTTTAAATACGTAGAACATGATTTGAAACCTGACATTCACCCAGGTTTATGGAACTAATGTGAACTGTTCCGTCAAAGTGGTTTTACACCGTCTGTATCAGGGCATGTGCTTTGGCTTATCCATGTTCATGAACAAAGTACTTACAGTGTGTATAAACGGACACTGGAGGCTGCCTTTGACCTGGGAAGCACACAAAAATAGGACGTGCAACCGACAACGTTTCTTCTGCCGTGAGAAACGAACTAAAAGATGACTCAACATGAACTGTACAGCTGCAGGCAGAATGCGAGTAATTAGAAACATGATCTGCTCCTGACGCAATACAACTGGCGTTATCGACAGCAACAACCTGTCAAGGAAAGTTACAGTAAACCATACTTGATTTACTACTGTTTTTAGTTCAACTTTTACCACTGTGTACCATGACCTTTCATCAGCTGAGAGAAATTATGAGATTTCTTGTTTTGCTTTTGTTTTTTTAACCTAATGCCTTATTTATTATTGAGTTTTTGGATGTCTCTGGCAGATTGCCAAATCAGTATACTGTATATTCTTTCTTTTTTTGTCCTTCTGTACATGAGCAGAAGTTTACAATAAAATGAATACCCATCACTTTACTGTGGGAAGCAGTTCATGATTCATGCAGGTTCATTGGATGCTCAGTGTAAAAAAAATAAAAAAAACTTGCTGTATGTAAACTATAAGTATTAAACAAACTCTTTCATCTGAAATGTATTTCCCCTTTTAGTCTTTATTATCTGGAAAGGCCTGACAATTCACTTTAGCCTGCGTTATCTGTGCAGCACAGCATCAGTTTGATCACTGCAACCATTTAGTTTCATTGTTTCATTTTATATACTTCCTCTACAGTGATTTTAGGGTATTTTATGTACCCAGTTTAGATTTATGGAGGAGAAAACCCAACATAAAGTGTCCCAGTAAGACGTTTGGTCATCATGTGCTGCTAGAACGCCTTCAATGCACCTTGGCATTGATTCTCCAAGTTTCAGAACTCTACTCTTGGGATGGAACAACATTCTTTTAAAAGATATTCCCTAATTTGGTGTTTGGCCGATGGCGGTAGACATCAGCCAAACACATGTTGGTCCTAAATCCCCCAAAGGTGTTTAGTTGGGTTGAGATCAGGTTCCTGCCAAGACCATAGGAATATGATTCACATAATTGCCATACCTGACAAACCATTCAGAGACTCCACGTGCCGGATGAATGGGTGTATTGTCATCCTGGAGGGGAGAGCACTCACACCAGGATAGAAATGTTTCATCACGGGATCAAGGAGATCAGCCAGAAGAACCTTGCATTCATTTTCAGTGACTCTTTCCTATAAAGGGGACAAGTGGACCCAAACCATGCCAGCAAAATGCCCCCCAGCAGCTTAACAGAGAGACAAACTCACCTCACTGTAAGGGTCAAGGATATAGCAGCTCTATATATAGATTATATGATTGTTTCCACCGCTTTCATATACACCGATCAGCCGCAACATTGTGACCACTGACAGGTGAAGGGAATAACACTGATCATATTGTGGTGTTCTGCTGGACAACCTTGGATTTTGGCATCCATGTTAATGAGACTTAGACACCCAAGTAAACATGGTCCAAGAAGAAGCACACTCCCTCATGCAAATGGAAATCTCAAATATCACTGGCCTACCCCCGCAGGAAAATGCACCCCACCACATGGCAAAAACATCAAACAATCAGGAACATCTTGAGGAACATGACAATCGCCTAAGATGTTGATTTGACCTCCAAACTTCCTAGACCCCATTCTGATCAAACATCAACAGGATGCAGTGGAACAAGTTTGATTGACAGAGGCCCCACTGCACAAGTCAGAGTACCCAAAGGATCCACTGCCAACGTCCTGGTGCCAGACCCCATAGGACACCCTGAGAGGTCCTCTTGTCCATGCCCTATGGTTCAGAGCATTTTTGACTGCATAAGGGGGACCAACACAATATTAGGCAGCCAGTCATAATGTTATGCCTGATAAACACCATATGGACATGTTAACAAGATTAAAAAACAAACAAACATGATTTGCATTGCAGGGGTTGGAGATGTTTAGAATAACATCTGTGGTTCTATGGCAACCATGCTGTGGTCACGTGTTATGATCAAAAGAATCAGGACAAAGGATCATATTATAAAAAGAATAAAGTAACTAACAATAAAGAGTTGATCAAGCAAAGTACAAGCACAAAAACAAGTAAAATTCAAATTAGGTGCCTCACTTTAGTCACTGTTCTCAGTTAATTTTGTTAACTGTCTGTTAAAAAGCTGCTGAGAACAGGAGGTTCTCTTACTTTACAGGACTACTGTTGGGATTCCAGCAGTGATTTACTGGTTTAGTAGTTAACCTGACATCATCTTATCTGATGCAGCAACAAATAAAGCAGTAGACACATTACAAGCAGAGCCTCGGGGTGCCCCAGACAGCAAGACTCCCTCCCTCTGCATCCTCTTTTCTGTTCTCTGGAGGGCAAGTCCAGACAAGTTCTCCGTCTCTGGCTGCCTCCTGCCTTTCAGCACGGTTCAGCCTATTCAGGACGGGCCTGAGCTGCAGCAGAGCGGCAGCCAACAGAGCAAACATCCAGCCTGACTCCTGCTGCCCCTCAGCCAAAACAAGCAGGACACGCCTCGGTGCAGCTGGCCTCTCACTCACTTACCTGGGGAGAAAATTCAGAGGGTGGGGAGGACGCGGATCATGGAGAGAAAATAAAAGGATTATGTTTGGCTAAGTTTGGCTCAGCAGTGTTGAACGATGGAAGGACAAAAGCTAGAAAATAAACTAGACAGTGACACAAAATAATATATTTTTTTAAAAAGACAGTGAAGCTATTATTACCCATCTTCATTCTTTGTAATACTGTACATTTTTATGTTTAGTTTTATGGCTTACAATTATAGGAATAGTGCAACAGTTTGGGAATATCTACATTTATAATAATAATAACTTTATTTATATAGCACCTTTTAAAAACAGAGTTTTTAACAGACAGGGCAAGAAAGATAAGAATGATACTCCGAAAGAACACTGAAAAACTTGGGAAGTCCAAACATGGCAAAAGATTTTCAAAAGAAATTAGGACAACAGCACCAAGTAAAATCACCAACATGCCACATCCAAGTAAGGCAAAGAACAAATGGAATAAAATAAAAATAGAGGGTAAAACCATGAACACAACGTTAAAAATTACAACAATAGTAAATAAAGGGTAAATAGAATAAAATAAACATACATAAAGTTTAAAAAATCAATTAGGTCATAAAAATAGACAATAAAAATAAAAATAGTAAATAAAAATAGAAATATTTTACATTAGACTTAAAGACTTATGCTGATGAAAATCTTTTTTTTTTTACCGTCTGGTATCTCAGTAGATTATAAGTCATCCAGGTCATCCTAGGAGCTTTAATCACTTCTTTTTTAGTTGTTTTTTTTAAAAGACATACTTAAAAGAGATTTGAAGCGTCTTCAAAAAGCCGAAAAGAGAAGTCCAGTTGCTTTTTATTAAAGCTCCGAGTATGTTCATCTGGTGTTTTTATATGCTGTAAGACACGTAATGAGTGAAATTAGCAGTCATCCCCATAGCAAAGCATTTCCTCTTTGAAACTGCAGCATAACAATCATAATAGTCTCAAAAACATGGATTCAGACTTTCAGGGTTTCATATGTAACAAACCTAAAGAACCAATCCTGTGAGCTTATAGGGTGATGCTTTCCGTATCAATATTCTTCTTTAGAATTGGTTTCCGGTTCGAACATATGGCTGAGTTACTCCAATTTTACAACTTGCTACTTGTATTACAGTTTCTATGTTTGAACAGAGTCATAGGTGAGCTGGTGTGCTCAGGCTGCAGCATCTGGGAATGTTTATATTGAGGGAAAGGCAAGGAAGCAACAGTGCAGAGTTACATCTGAGCCCTTTTAAGTCAGGACGGGAACATTTTAATGGAAAAAAATTTCTAACTGCACAGTGACGAGTTTTTAGAGGTTACATCAACGACCAGAGACGGATTTTAAAGACGGTGAGAGAGTGCGTGGGTTACTGTATTTGACCAGAGAGCAGTTTACACCCTTCATTCATCCAGGGCCAGGAGAAGTAAACACCCAGCAGGGAGGCTGTCACAAACACACTCACACACATTGCAAAGGAACCTCCTTTGGAGTACTAACTGCCTGGGAAACGAACACTCTCCAAAGGCCTAATTTGGACAGTCACTCCTTCCGCCGGCCCCACACATACAGTCGGAAAACACAATGGTCCAGTGTACACCCACCCACTGAGACATGCAGCTAACTGTGGACAACAGAAACAAGCCAGGGGAGGAAGATCAGCCCTTGATCTTTACTCCGCTACCAATCTGCCCTCTCTCTTCACTCTGGCTCCTCAGCATGCTCACAAGTTCAAGTTTTAAGATGGAAAACAAAACATGTCGAGATCTGGGGAAGAGGTGGTAGATTGTAAGTATTAGATGGAAGTATTATTCTGGTGCTGACCCTGTTATCTGACCTTGCTGGTAAAGTGGAGAAATTAAACAAATTAGATTAGATAACATTAAACTTTATTGACATTGCACAAATACTAAGACAACAAAATGCAATTTACCATCTAACCAGAAGTGCAAAAGCAGCAGTAAAGTGCAGTATTTACAGTATTTTACAGTATAAACAGAAAAACATACTAAAAACACAGTATAAACAGACATATACAGAATAAACAGAACACACTAAAATATGAATATATATATATATATGGATACAATATATAATAGATAATCTAAATCTACAGGTAGAGATAAATAGTGATATGAGCAGTATAAACAGTGTAAATAGTATGGATAGTATAATCTATATGTAAAGTATAGACAGTATGAACAGTGTAACCAGTACTAATGCTATGAGATATACACCAATCAGTCATAACATTATGACGACCTGCCTGATATTGTGTTGGTCCCCCTTATGTGGTCAAAAATGCTCTGAACCATTGGGCATGGACAAGAGGACCTCTCAGGGTGTCCTATGGGATCTGGCACCAGGATCCCCTGGGTACTCTGGCTTGTTCAGTGGGTCCTCTGTCAATCAAACTTGTTCCACTGCATCCTGTTGATGCTTGATCAGAATGGGGTCTAGGAAGTTTGGAGGTTAAATCAACATCTTGGGCCATTGTCATATTCACCAAGATGTTCCTGATTGTTGGATGATTTTGCCATGTGGTGGGGTACATTTTCCTGCAGGGGTAGGCCAGTGACATTTGGGATTTCCATTTGAATGAGGGAGTGTGCTTGTTCTGGGACAATGTTTATTTGGGTGTCTAAGTCTCATCAACACGGATGTGAAAATCCAAGGTTTTCCAGCAGAATACCACATAGTACCAATATGATCAATGTTATTCACTTCACCTGTCAGTGGTCATAATGTTGTGGCTAATCGGTATATACATAGGATGAACAGTCTGAACAATGTAGAGGATATGAGATGGAGCATATATGCAGGAATGGAGCATCTGTGGATCAATAAAACAGAGTCTAAATGTGAGCCTCTATCCACTTACTGACTTGTTTTTGTAGTAACTTTAAGCCACTATCAATAGCTCAGCATGGCATCGCTGCAGGCAGCATTAATAAAATAACATTATCATAACATTATATCAGTTACAGTGTAATTATAAGCTTATCTATAGTTGGCACTTTCTAAACAATTGAATGTTTTTTTAAGTGACAGAAAAAAAGTTCACATCAAGTTGAGCCACAGCAAAACTTCTAAGTAGCTACAGTGAGGCACTGAACCGCAAACACATTCCACTTGTGCAGATTAATTTCTGTTTGGATTGACTTGACACATTGATTTGGCAGGTGTCCACGTCTTTACACTTCAAAGGCTTCATCTGTAAAGTGGATGGGAACAAGACTCGAGTGTGTCACATGTAGACGCAAGAGGAAGGTTGAATTACAGGTTGTGGACTGCAGTGACATGAGAAATGTGTTTCTTCAGACATTTTATGTAAAGAAAAAAAAAGAATACAAGCATTTCACATATTATTGTCTGTCTGGGTCTGGTTTTAAATTGTGGTGAGAAAAAACAATGCAGTGAATTAATAGTGTGTGACAGATCATGCTAATGCATCTGTGTCATTTCCACAAAAGGGAACAACCATCACTGTTATGCGGTTGCCTCTGCTCTTACCAATTAACTTATTATGTGTCTTCAGTTTTATTTGTCTGAGTAAAGCAGAATAAGGCATCACCATGGAAATAACTACTTAATGCACGTCTATTAAACACCTTGTTGTACTTTTGGTTTTGTGCATACTTGTAATTCATGATGTGTTTCCAGATGTAATTTTGCTTTTAGTTGAATAAGAGAAATTGTAGCTAATTTCACTTGATGAGACACAATCACAAAGAATAAATGATGCATCCCATAAATATTATAAAGTAGACAGCTCGAGAGCCATTTATGTTGAATTCAGGCGGAAGAAATCTAACCGATCTGTGAACTGTATTCTGTAATTTCCCCCAATTTGACTGAATCTGGTTGTAATTATACTACAAAAACCAAACTATATGTTACTCTGATAACAATGTATGTTAATAGAGTCGCTCTCAGACCTCCTGCATTGCATCGAG
Organism: Chromis chromis; assembly: GCA_900302755.1. Lineage (NCBI taxonomy): Eukaryota > Metazoa > Chordata > Actinopteri > Pomacentridae > Chromis > Chromis chromis. Next base: position 26,409 of record OMNN01001507.1, on the reverse strand, counting down.
GCTCCTAAGCTCAATCCAGTCCCCCTCGCTGGGGCTTAAATCAGTGTGTGTGGCAGAGATGTTGATCCATGTGGTGTCTAGCAGGAGATTTCCACCTGCTCAGGTTCAACCCTCAGGATCAGCACAGTTAGCGTCTCAGCCGGCCACTAAGCTCAGCGCTCATTTACAGACAAACTTATTGGGGCCCTGACATGTAAATAAAGACAAACCACACTTCTGTCTGACACTTTAAATGACAAAAGTAATCAACACCCACTACCCTAGTCCATATTTAATAGATCAGATGCTTTAGCTTTGTTTATATGGTGTAAAATATTATTTTAAAATCGGAAAGTTCACAGAAGAGATGGTGTTTCTTTAAAAGTTTAATTTTTCGATACGTGAGCTGATATGACTTATGACAAAAAGCCCTAATTTCATTTCATCTGTCGAAACAACATTCTCCTGGATCTATTGTAGTTTGTCAGCATGCATTTTTAGAAAAACTCCACTTAGGTTTAAAAAATAAAAATAAAAATCTAACCTTTATTAACCCCCTTGGGGAAATTCCATCTCTGCATTTGATCCTATTCAAGTTAACCTTACAGCGGTGCAGCGCCCGGGGAGCAGTCAGGGGTTAAGGGCCTTGCTCAAGGGCCCACAGTGGTGGTGACTGGGACAAGCGGTCGCTCTCACTTTCCCACCTCAACCTCTTGCCAGTCCAGGGACTCAAACCGGCGACCCATCAGTTACGAGTTCGCTTCACAAACCGTTAGGCCACCACTCCTCAATGTTTGTCCCTCAAAAGTGGGGTCTTCTTCCACTTTTAGGATACATGTTTGCAGCCAAATGATTGTGAACATGGAAGTCTATTGTATCTGTTTTGACTTTTTCCTTGGTTCCTTCTTCACTATTCAAGCTGTCCTTCTGTTGAATTTTGGGTAAATTTTTCCTCATGCAGCCACATGCTGGGAGGTTATTAACTGTCCAGCGGACCTTTAAATTCCTTTGCAGTTGTGGTCATATGATCTGTTATTCCCCCACCATTTTTCTCTGATGTTCATTGTGGTGCAAACAACAAGCACTCTTCTCCATTTTAATTGGCAGAAGAACTGATTATAAGACTGAAGATGACAATGATCTCTACTTGAAATATCACTACAATCCACTTATCAGTACCTTTTGGGGGTGGTCACAGTTTTATCTGAGACATTTTTAGAAAATCTGTGCAGAAAAAGCAATTCATTTTGTGTATGGCAAGCCAAAGCTATTCATTACAAAACTGCTTCTTATTTCAACACTTTGCAGAAAAATTTGATTGGTAGCAACACTTTTGGTCTCAACAGGAGTTTGTACACAAAAAGGTGTCACCAATATCGTTAATGTGTGTGTCAGGGTTGCTATGAGGATCTTTATTGCATCAAGGGAAGAATTTTTAGCTAAAGTAGCCTATGGTTTTATTTGAAATACATTTTTTGTGAGATTCATCAGCTTGGCTGTTGCAATCTGGTTACATAAAGGGTAATCACTCCACAAATGTGATGAATACTTACACTTCTTCTGGTGAGTTTACTCATGTCAACATCTCCCTCTAGTGGAGGACAACAGATGGAGCGACTGTCATCTGTAAAGGAAAATATCTGATTGTTTTGAACACCAGTGGATACAGTTTTCCATCATAACATATAAATAAGTGGCAGAGACAGCGTCAGGGTTAAAACCTTTTACTGTAGTGCTACAGTATGCAACAGGTATGAATGAAAACATCGGGCATCATCATTTTGTCTTGTAGTTTTTGTTCCATATGACAAAAGTATCTGGCATGTAGAATCCCCACAACATGGCAACAGAGTAGAAAACAGGATAATAATGAAAAGAATAAACAAATTAAGGTGTAAATAAAAGCATTCAAAGAGTCGACTTCCTTCTTGTGCTCTCCGATTCTCTCTTGTGTCTAGTAGATCAGTACTGGCAATGAGACTGAAATTCAAGGACTTAAAAACCAGTAAATAAAAAAAAAACCAAGATCACAGACCTGGCTTTGTTTAAGCATGACTGTAATGGCTTATTCACACACACACGTGCTCCATTACACTGACACACACACACACACAAACATACACACAAGCATACACAAAATGACGAACCCACACAACCCCTGGGAGAGCGATTGTCACCCCTGGTCTCTGTCCTCCAAGCTGATTCAGATTAGGAAAGCCAAGGTTAGCGACATAATAAATACATTCTGAAATCTCTTTTTGAAACAGACCGCCAGACGAATATATACAAACTGATTAAAAGAAAAAACTCATTACTAAGTGTTTAGCCTACATCTAAAACAGTCACGTGAACATGGTGTGGACCAAGATGCACACACGATCCCCTTCTATTATTAGGCCAGATTTGTTTCTTGTTTTTTTTTAACCAATTATTCCTTCTGTCCCTTCCTGAACACGCTTCTTTATGTAACTGATTGTACACACTAGTGTCGTGGTCTAGACCAAAGCAGTGCTATTCTATTATCCCTTCAGTTACAGCACTACAGGCACACAAATACAAAGACACTCTGTTTGGCTCTCTGCCCTGCCTCATTCCCATTATCCTTCCTTCCCATGTGTCTACAAACACATGCAGTGCTCCCTGTAAACAAGTACTCTTTGTCTTTTCGGATTATAAATACTGTTTTGGTAAAATCATCATCATTAAAAGACAAGACAGAGTTGTTATTTGAGTGTATGTTGATACAAAACACACAATTGCACTGTTTAGAAGATTTTCCTTCCTCGTTTGTATATCTTGTGTTTTTTCTTCTTCTTCTTTTTTTTGGCTTCAGCGTTAAGGCCCAAAATCTGGAGTGGAAGGAGAGTAGAAGTCCAAGCGGTGATCAGCCTGCGCCCATAGGGCCTACTGTAGGTACGAACAACACACATACAGGCACACTTACAGATAAACAGTATTGCAGGGCAATATAAAAAGACACTAAGGAATGGTGAAACATCCTCTCTGTCATTTCTTTTTGCAAAATCATTCTTCATCATACATTTCATCTTTTATTTAAAATCTTTTTAGCCGTGCTCGTCTCTCGTCCCTCCTCTCCTGTCCAAAGTGCGTGGGTGCCGGTGCTGTTTCAGTCTGGCTACACTAGGGGGTGCCGTTCCTCTCTGCAGATGACTGACAGGCGGTGGCTGTGGCTGTGTTTATTGCTATAATGTCCGTGCTCCTCCCCGTCGTAGAGGAAAACAAAAGGGGACAAAGTTGCCCTCCTAACACTGATCTGAGGTCTCTGTTACCCTCTGCTGATTGGAGTCTGTGCTTTTCGGAGGGCTCTATTGCCAGATCAGTGCCAGAGGGGAAACTCCTCCCAGAGGAGCTGGCTCAGGTGAAGACGTAGTTGAGGAGGAGCTGTGAGAGAAGCAGGACGCAGAGGATGAGACAGTGACGGCCGGTTAGTGACATACTGTCGTCCGTCGCCCTCTGACGAGCCAGCTGACGACTCAGGGCCACCAGGTTCCTGAAAGAGACAGAAAGAGTCAAAAAGTGTTTGAAACTGAGGTTACATCCACGCTGATGCATTTTCATTTTAAAACGCACAGCTTCTGCTACATTTACACCTAGCGGCTACCCAACTTGAGAGTTTTAGCATTTCTAAAACTGCTGCCGATCCTGTTTCTGTTTGAAAATTCCACAGTTCGGGGCAGAAATCGGAAACTATTACATCCACACCCATGTTTATTTCCCGAGGGCCTTGACACGACTGTTAATACAGTTGTTGTCTGACTCATCATGCTCCTATCACGTGACTGTTTTCTGGTACAAAACAGAGACATAAGCATTGCCTACGATCGGTAAATTAAAGATAACGAATAAGGCTGCAAGCGTTGCTGACCTTGTTGCCTCTGCTAGCAGTTGTTGTGCCATTAATAAAATCTCTGGTCTTACTTTTTGCTATTGCTTTTCTTATCTACACCAAACAAACCAGCTCCTGCTTCATGTTTACACTGGCACCTGCATGCCCAGTGTATGCAAATAGTTATGTGATATGCTTTTTTGGGCGTGTTAGTACGCTCAGAGATTAACTCTGAAATGTAGCTAAAACGCTTGTCTGAATGAAGACAGTCTTTAAAAGGGTAACATTTAAGTGTGGATGTACCTTAAAACTGTGATTCCCACCCTGAGAGTTCCTTAAGAGTCCCAAGATTACAAAAGGGATGTTAATAGGTCATTTTGTTCCTACTTTTTTCTGACTATGTTTTAACTTCTCGATACTTTACCGGCTAAAATGATTCTGAAAGTGAACGACTCACAGTTCATATCCGAATTAAGCCCAAGAACGTAGTCACAAGTCAACCACTGACCGAAATAAATGTATCAAACAGCCCTTTTCTAACACAAAATTCCAAACTCAGGAAATATGGATACTGTATGCTGTAGATACACATGCACGTCTAACATTGCCAAAAGTAATAAACTAAAAAAATTCAAACATTCTATGGAAAATGTGATGCTGCCGTTATTCATCATTAAAATAACAATTTTTTTGACCTAAATGTAAATTTTTAACTTGAGCAGAAACATGTTTATATTCAGCAACATAAAACTAAACAGTCTCCAGTCATTATGCTGCCTTACTCTCGTCACTGAAACATAAATATGTTAATTTCACCTCTGGATATCCTGCTGTGTCTTCTGTATAGATGTGATGGAGGCCTCTATCAGCGCGATGTCCTTCACCTCTTTACTGCACCGTGCACACTGGTTAGAAAAGCCTGGCATGTAACAGATAAAAGTATGAGATTCATACAGCAATTTAAGATTCTGTTTGTTTTTGGGGGTGTGTGTGCACGTACACCTCACCTTCATTGTCCGAGGACTCGTGTGTGGGTTCTGGTGTGGTGCTGCTGCTCTCGGTGTTCTGGCTGCAGCTGGACGGCTGACTGCTGGCCTTCCTGTGCTTCCCGTTCACCTCCGCCTAGGAGGAGGCAGAAGAGTTTTTCAAACTTCACTGCAGGAAAATTGATGCAATACGGTAAGAGCTGAATAAAGATGGGATTTGGCTCTCTGGGTAGAAGTGCAGTGAATATCAAGTAGGAAAATAACTTGCTCGTCGTGCTTGTCAGTGATTTCGGAGCAGCAAATTATTAGAAAGCAGCTCAGCATTTTCTAAGTGTATATTAAATGCTTGTCAATAAACAGCTCTAGATTAACCTTCTGTTGGCTGGCCCAGCTGTGGCTGTAGGAGAGTCCGTTGTGTTGTCTCAGGCTTTTCTCGTGCGTCTGAATCACACCATCCTTCTCAAACTGAACGAGACAGTGCTCAGGGTCCCACGGCCGCGCGCTGCAAAAAGGATGCAGTGTGTTTTAAATCTGCACACATCATTGTTGTTATACTGCTGGACTGAACTAAAAACAAAAGTGTGTGCCATCTCCTCTGTCTTTATTTGTTTGGTATATGAGTGTGTCCGTACTCCATGTGCCTGTAGTTCCACTCGGCGGTGACAGAGTCATGATGGAACAGTCGTGGGATCCAGGGTTTGTCTCCCCTCTCCCTGGCTTCTCGCCGCTGAGCTTCCTCCAGCACAAACTTTTCTTGTGTGGCCCGCAGTTGGTCCCGATCCATGATGGCACTGGTCACATGCTGCCACAGTCTATCGAGAACACATTAAAATCAGATTAAAATGGGGAATAGTGGACAATTTAGTGTCAGTTGCACTTTTGTAGTTGCCTTCTTGTTAGGCTGACTTATAGGAAATAAAAAATAGTTGTTGAAGAACCATTAAAACCATTAAAGACTGGTTATCGAGCAGTGTTGCATTTAGTCTATCAAGCACATGTGTAGCTAATAACATTAATAACAACTATCTTTTGTACTCAAATTTAAATTAAGTATTAGCACAGTGATTCACATACTGAGGTGACATATGTGGTTTACCTTTCAGATTCAAACTCTCCCTGCTGGTCAATCTGGACCACTTGTCTCTTGAGGCGACCGCTGCGAATTTCCGTACTTGGGTTCCACAACGTCTCCTGCTGGCCTGAGCGCTTCTCGTGAATAAACACCTCGTTGTCCTGATTTTAACAAATTAAACAAAATGTTCAGTCCTGTCAACCGAATCAATTGACTGCATACAAACATCAATGTTCATCAACTGTGTAAGGAAAAGGCAATGTCAGTAATGTTGTTGTTTTACAAAGAAATTTTCTTGCAGATATTCCAAAAATATTTTTCAGGGTACAAAAATAATCATTTCATTCAGTTTCAAATCATTCTTGACTTTTCCTTTTGCAGACACTCCAGCCCACTATAAGAGCCCTGTAAATGGAGTCCTCTACTTGCTGTGTCTCCCTGCTGCCACCAAGCCTATAATTACCAATTCTGACTCTAATTACTACAGAGAATTACTGACTACTTAATAGCAGCGAGTAAGCAGCAGAGAGAGATGCTGCATAATTAATTCAAACCAGAGTCTGGGGCGTCGGGCAGAAAAAAGGGGGGGAAAGCTCTCACCCAGTGTCCATCAACAGTGGCCAGTAGCTCCTCTCCAACAAAGATCTTCCCACTGATCTGATTCACAGAGCAGGGGCCTCCAAGGAAAGGCTACAGGGAACAGAATCAAAGTATAATGTCTTTAATAAAATGGCTATATTCTCAGAATGAGCACACATTTCAAAGCATTTTGCATGCCAACAGAACCTTAATAATATACCTTCAGTTTGAACTCCAGCTCTGTGAAACATTTTGTTTTCTCACACTCAATGGTAACTTTCCCTCCCAGCTCTAGTGTCATAGTGCCATACAGGATACCTACAAGAGACAGAGTATTACAGCAAGACATCAACAGCAAATCAGTTTTTAGATTGTAAAACCTTCTGCTCAAAGTCCACACTTATACACTACCATTCACTGTGTTACTGTATAGTCATTACTGCCCTTTATTATCTGGCCAATGGCAGGGAGCGTACTTCCTGACCGGAGTAATTTACACCATCCCAAAGTACACTTGGAGAACAAACAGAAACTTGACCTGACTTAAATTACACCCATCATCCATCAATAACTTTGGCCTTCTGCCATGTCAGAGTTCAACTTAAGAGCAGAGCGTGGCGCCATTTGAATTCCAGTGCGACAGTTCGGCTATGACATATGGTGGTGGAAGTTACAGGCCATATATGTATAATTTGTCAGAACGGACAGATTTCATTGTAAACATTGTAGATGTTAACTCCTGTGCTAACTGTACTGCTGCAGTGTTTGGTAATTAAGGTGTCACAATGAGGAGCTGAACCACAAACAGCTAAAGTCTGTTGGGTAAGGCAGGAACTACACGCTAAATTTACGAGGAAGAAACCAAGGAGGCCCCAAACAGATTATACACTAACACTATGATTTGACTTCAGCTGCTGGGCCTCTCATGGAACCACAAAGAACCTCATGTACTCGTTTACTCACTGACATCATCCTATTTGACCTCTTAAATGCCTTGAAAAGCTGAGGATCATCCAATATCCTGTCCTTTCTGTAAAATACAATGCACTTAACATCTGTGAAAGTGTGTGTCCTTTACTTTACTTACAATTATACTTAAATAATCTACAGCACAGTGTAACCGTGCAATTAGCTTGGTAAAATATCCAACAGTATTTAAGAGGGCTGTGAAGGTGACTGTTATGGATTAACAAAGAGGAACCTCAAGGCCAGAAATGACCTTTTTGCCTCTTTTAGAATGTCTAAACAATAAAGACTTCTACTAATTAGTTTTGTCCAGATTGATGAGGCAGCATTAAGGAGATTATAGGAACCTACGGTCAATTTTAACATAGCAAAAGGAAGATGGATGGATTAATTAGTGGAGAAGGTTATCAATATATATCGTAGATGAATTACCTTTGCAGTGAGCGTAGGGCATGGTGATGACATACTCCTCATCCCTGCTCATGAACAGCAGCCTGGCTTTGCCATCCAGAATAGCTGACAGAGAATTACCTAAGAGCAGAAGGACAGAGAGACACATGATTATCAAGTTTTCTTAAAGATTGAAAAGCTTACACAGATTGTAGGGACTCTGAAGCACTGGTGTGAATTTATCTCAACATGCACAAACAAAAGGATCAAAATGTGGATCAAGCTGGCTCCCACACTGTTGTGTAATTGCTTGTCTTCATATAATTGTGTACATGTGCTGATCTATGCTGATCTTTCCGCTATGACAAACAGATTACATATTGTAGTATTTTGTGTACCATAAAACTTGGACTTGGCCAGGATGCTTCCACTGATCGAAAAACCATCCTTTCTATTGCAGACATAAAAGGCAGAGATGGGTGGATGGTGGGACACCTGGCAAGGGAGAAGGAGAGAGAGATAGGAGTGAGACCAGAGTGAGAAAAAGAGGTGTGAGATACCCTCTGGCACTTATTAATTTTACACTTGCTGCATTTCACAGGTGTGTGCTCTATGTGTTTGGCAAAATTGTGCAAGCTATTTCACACGAGGGATGAATCATGTCCTGTGCCTGGACACTTTAAAGCTATGAATCTGGTTTAACCTGCTCAGCTATGTAGAAAGTGCAGCTGTTAGTCTGAGGATGAAGCCAGCAGCAGCGAAACGTCTCCCCCAGGATTGGGTTGTAAGGCTTTTTCAGACCCTGGAAAATGCAAAACATACACAAGTGTTAGTGTCAATTGTAGCATCTTTTGACAAACGTCAAACCAGTTCAGTGTTTTGCTTTATTTTGTCGTAGTTAAGCAAGATTACAGTTACTCAAGACGTAAGCAATAACAGGTGTTGAGTACCAATTACACGGCAGATGATCACTGAACCAAATGGGCCTCACCAGTGAAATTTTAAACGTTAAGTGGCAGATAATAAGCATCATTATGGAGCACAGTACCACTTGTCTGGACATTTACAGCACACAGTTCAGTGGATGTCCTGTAATTACTCCAGTACTGGTGTAAGATTTTTGTTTGTAGCACTAAAAATGAGAGGCTGTCAAGTGTTTATCAGTCCATCTACAGTGATTCTCCGAAATGTAGTCAGCTCAAAAAGTGCTGAGTAAGTCCAGATTAATCTACAGTCATTATCTGCTGGCTCATGTTGAGTATTTCTCGGTGGCTCTGCTGCCACAGAGGAAATAAATTCCTAACAAGTGGGAAGTGTATCGTGACATTTTTACTGCAGAAATAGACCCTGGACGGAGCCATTTGTCAAGCAGCCCAGAAATAAATTGTTACTGAATGTCATGTTAGAGGGTGGTGAGCCCAAAAAGACTAAGAAAACATGAGCAGTCAGGAAATCTTCCAATGCAATGAAAGCAGTCACTTGCAGGAGCTTGCCAAGTCGGTGTGAGTATGTGACTGAAAAACAGGACTGTTGAATGCAAATTAACAGAGCTGGTATTCAGCTGAAAGGTTCAACATATAACTGAATCCTTTTGTTGTCGCTGATTCTTTCAGAGATAGTAAAAATGAATTTGAACAACCATTAAGTAACAGTAAGTTAAGTACTAACATTGTCCAAAATTTGGGATTATATGTGATTATTACTGTATATTCATTGAAATCTGCTTCAACAATACACTTAAATATTGTCGACCTGTTTAACTTGTTTTATTCAAAATGTTTAGTATTTCATCCACAAACACGTGTTGCAAAAGGGGTGCATCTTGTAATCAGGGTTGCCATATAGAACAGCCAATGTCATTATAACAAGCTATGTGGGAGTGAACATATCCTACCTTGGGTTTCTTGTAGAAACCAGACAAGTACCATCTCAAAACCTGCTTGATCCGTCCATATGCACTCTCTTCCATTGCAGCTCTGTGGTGAACAAGCAGAAAAGTCAGACACAATACTGAGATGAGGAAAGAACATAAACAATGTATAATAATGGAAAATACTAAAACGATAAAAAGTTACTAACTGTGAGAGCAGATCAGCGTGGTAGTAGTAGTCAGACAGCTTGTCCAGGAAGGAGCGTGGCTCCAGGATGAAGGTTGGCAGCACCACCTTAGACAGGTCCATTCCCGGCCTCAGCTGCTTCAGCAGGCTCCAGATCAGACCCTTGTTCTCCTCTGATACAGTCTCTACCTGGGACGCCTCACCAGCCTAAAGGTACAAATACAGACAGAGGCAGGGGCACATAAGTGAGGGTGCACAGTGGCCTGCGGTCATTCATTTCCCAAAGACAAGAAATCGTGTTATAAATCAAAACTGGGTCGGCGATGTGGTGCAGTATGGTTGGCAGTGTTTTCATAAAAGTGCATTTTTGAATACAGTAGTTAAATGTGAATAATATGGATAAAGACCTTTAACACAAAGCAAGGTAGAGCCTTGTGCATAAAAACAAAACAAAACAGTGGAGCCACCACCTCACCTCAGCCATCTCCTCTGTGCTCTGCTCTACATAGGCTGTGGCCTGTGGCCCTGGGGACAGCTCGTCTGATTGGTCCATGTCGCTCTCCTCTGTCAGCCTTCCACCATTCTCATTGGCTGTAGTGTCCCAGTCGTCATGAGCCTCTCGCTCTGATTTGTCTGAAAAGCCGTCATGCTCCATGTGGTGATTGCCCAGCAGCACTGTGTCATTCAATCTAACAAAAACAGAGAAGTGAACACTGAGTTTAGAACTATATTAAGTAACCCTGACAAATCAGCTATGTGTTGCTGCTGAGTGTCCACGTGTCCACTGAGCTCAGATAAACAGGTTCTGGAAAAGATGATATTGATTACAGACAAATATAATCACAGGATTTAATCAGATGTCTCTGTAACATTTTTGTGTCCTGATCTTTGACTGTATGCTTGTTCATATAAACTGGTATCATATGTGGCCCTTGTGACTACCAAGGATAATTGAACTGAGTGTGGAAACTTGAGCAAGTTTTATTTACCATGAGTCGACATTAAAGATGAATGATGTCGCATGAGATTACAAAGAACCTACCAAAGCTTAGATGACTGTCTCGCCAGTAAAGCCATCAACAAACAGAAATTACCTGCCATGAACTTTACAATATCGAACCAATGTTCTCGTGTATCTTCCCCCACACAGCTATGAAGAATAGGCCTGTTGCTTTAGAGACTATCTGAGATAATAACCTTACTGGCCTGGAAGGTCTGGATGTATTCAGTAAACCAGATCTGTCTGGTTGCCAGGACAATCAGATCACACCACCTCATCGAAAATCCTCCCTAGTTTCCAACCCCATAATCAGCTGGTTTTAATGTAACTGGCAATAACCAGGATACACAAACAGGCAAATGTATGAATATGTATGTACTTTAAATACATAATGCAGTCAAGACTATAAACAAAGGACAGATAAACATTTTGATTTTCCCCGCTCTATGCTTCAGCACACGTGTATCTATTTAATATATTGGATACGACATTAAAACTTAAAGATGTTCAACGATTAGTGTAATATGCAAATTACAAGGGCTCTGAAGTTACTGGACACTGGCCTCCTCAATGTTTCTTGAGCAGCTGTGTGTTGTTTAAACATTACTTCATGCAAAAAGAGCTCAGAGTTGACTTAAGGCTGAACGTTAGTGTTTAGATCGATTGTGTGTTGTTGTCTGGCAATATAAAAAGTGACCATAGAGTGGAAGAAAATAACAATGAGGCTTTATAAAAGAGGGAAAACATGTCAGATTGATGTCAAAAGTGTCTAGTTTCCCAAAATTTACAGGTTTAAAAGTAGATCCACATAGGAAAACTAGAAAATGGCCAATGACCCAGTAGACTGAGGAGTACAAGTCTTGTAGTTTTCACAAGATGTACATGTTCCCACTTGTTGAGAACCGCAAAAGATTCAGCACAAGATGCAAAGCCCCAAAAACAAACAGAGTAGGTTAAACAAACAAAAAGAAATGGGCAGAGCTCTGGAGTAAAGTTCTATGGACTGATGAAACTAAAATCTATCAAAATGATGGAAAGAGATACAAAAAAAAAAAAAAAAAAAAAAAGCCCAA